>JAVSBS010028844.1:6891-19262 GCA_033124195.1 Coracias cyanogaster | reverse complement strand
ATCTAAGTCATGGAATCCTAGAATGGTTTGGGTTGGAAGGGACCTTAAAGATCATCTAGTTCCAATTCCCCTGCCATGCCAGGGACTCCTCCCACTAGACCAGGTTGCTCAAGGCCCCGTCCAACCTGGCCTTGACCACCTCCAGGGATGGAGCATCCACAACCTTATACCTGTTCATAGAAAGCAAGAGTCAGCATTGCAGTCCCTTTCATAACTAATCTATACACTCCATGAGTAAAGTATCAGAAAAGGCAGTGATGAAGTCTGCTCTTCATTGAGAGGTCACTCTTGTTATGCTCCCTCCATTTCAGAAATCTACAGTTTGGCTGTCTCTAGGGTTTGCTTCCCTTGGGCCTACTTTCCAAGTAATATCACTGAACCCTGTCAAAACTGTGCTTTTGTTTTGCACTGCCTTCTCCAATTTTCTTCTAAAAATAATCATGCTTCTGCTTTTCCAGTCGCACAGGAATCAAAAAGCTGTATCAGACCCAGCATGTTTTTCTCAGTGTGACATCCCACATATATAACGTGTGCCTATTTCAGATGTCAGTCTCCGTTATTTTCATTACTTCAATCAGCCCAAGGAAAACAATCACAAAACATGCAGGGGATTTTTTTTTCTTCCTCAGTACTATTTCAGAGTCCTATATGCATCCATAGGATGATGGCATTCCTTTGACTGCTAAGTAAGCATATTCCCTGGCTGCACAGTCTCCATAGGTAGCAAGTAGCCGAGCTCCCATGCTACAGTTTGTGTGACAGACGGCGTTTGCACAGTGAGATTCAACTCTATCTACTTGTAGAGAGCGTAGCTTGCTTTTTCTTTTTCAAACTCAGGAGCAAAGTTTTAAATTATCAGAGGTTTGGTGTTTTGTCTTTTTTTCCCCAATTAGTATAACATAAGCTGCGTGTAGGCATAATCTGTGGTGACTATGAATTCCAGCTTCTCCCCTAGTAGACCATGTACTGATACAGTTAAACATGAAAAAAATGAAAGCTTTCAGAACCCCCATTTTCCTGCCGCATGTAGACCCAGCCTTGCCCCTTATATTCCAGTTCAGTTTTGTATCACCACCTCCACTGCTGACAGTACTTTTTTCAATGGGAATATCACAGCCGTAGCCCCTGCCAGGATCTCTTGGCAAACGAGCTACTCTCTGAGTCAGAGCCTAATGCCATTACAAGGTCTGCAACAGCTGCAGCAGTCATACATCTGCAAGTCATTTGAACATTTTACGATGAATAAAAACTATCCATTACATAGACCTATACATTATATATTAACCCTAATACTTATTCAGTTACACTAACAATAACCTTTTCCCTCTGCATGCTGTAAACTTCTTTGGCTGCAGCATGTGTTAACAGAGATGCTGAGAGCTCCGGTCCGTAGTGGAGCAGTCCCTGTGTACTTATTACCTAACTTATTCTACCTATTTAAACATGAAATGGGATGATGGAAAGAAAGAAAGAAAGTGAGTGTAAAGCTATAAAAATCCATACCGTGCATAAGGAAACCATTTTTATATAATTGCATGAAACTGCATACAGTCATACAACTGGAGAGGATGCAAAACAATGAGAAATGCAGAGGAAGAATGAAAACGTGGACTCAAAATATATAGTTAAGAGATTTGATTGTGATACACACAGATCTCAAACCCATCAGATACTCCCAGCCCACAACCTGATCCTCAACACCATAGCCAAGATTTAAAATCTAAAAAGTCAGAATACTGAAGATGGGGTAGCAGGGCGTACAGAAAAAGAAATGGGAGTTGTGAGTAGTTAAAAACCTTTAAAATAATAATGATAATAAAGAAACATAAATGTGGTTTCATGAAGGAAATATGTACACAGCCACAAATTATGAAGTCAGCCCTTCAGGACATTACATTCCTCATGCAAGTTGCTGAGCCCGCTCAACATAAATAGGCGCAAAATACACTCACCGGCTTAGTGACTTCAAGGATAGAGTCCCATGCGTGATTCCCTACCAGTAAGTCTTCTACATATGTATACTTTTACAACAGTAAATGCAAACCGGGCAAGACATGCCTCCCTATGAGTTTCACTGTAAGAGTTTTAAAGAGACAAGGCAAAAGTCTGGTGTGACAGAAATCTATTATAATTTTTCCATGAGATTCATCCAGAAACAGAATTTTACTAGCAACCCATATGCACATAAATACTATTTCATGTTTGTTTGTTATCTATCATTTGCATACTCTTTTTGTATTCTCAGAAATAAATCTGTATTACTTCCCATTCACTTTTACTCTGTATTTCATGTATCAGTTTAGTGTCCTTCATAATATCAGTATCACTTTGGAAGCAGAATGTCAATTAACTTGTACTTCCACACTGAGTTAAATGTGTGGATTAGTAAGCTACAAAATAGTTCAGGTTTTAAATAAGCAACAGCTATTAGAATAGTCTTACAGTTAGAGAAGTGACTTTTAGGAAATGTTTTCTTGACTTGATCTGCTTCCTTTGTGCAGTCAGAGGCCAAACTGTTTTACTGGCAATCCATCTTTATTGCTTGTGCTGGCTTTAGTATTGCCATTCAAACAATCCACATATTAAAAATGAAAAAGAAAATCCTAATAAGGTTACAAGCAGTTCATTTGAAGAGGATTTAAAAGACATCTAGCAGATATCTTTTTGTTAAGGGTCAGAAAAGTATTACATTTCGGGGCTGAAAAGCCATCTCGCCATTGATGAGTGGGACACTTTACTGGACACGGCCAAATCCCCATGGTCAATTTGTGGAGCACCTACCTCCCACTTAAAAAAAAAAAAAAAGGAAAATCCTGGCCCTTCTGATTGCAAAGATAACTTACCAAGCATGACGTGACGCAATGATGTCTTTCTAAGTCAGCAGCCAGCCAGCTGTCTCTTTGCTGCTGCTCCTACTTTTCCCATGCTCCGGCAGAGAGGAGCTGAGCAGCCAGGCCAGTTGCACAGCCGCTATCGAGTCAAAGGGCAAGAGTGAAGCTTAGAATAAACACGTTGTTTTCACTCACTTGCTTGAAGTGCTGCCAAATCTCTTAACATTAGCACGCATAAATCAGTGAGTATCATGAAGCCCGAGGCCTGAGCAGCTGGAATCTTGTATTTGTTACCTGAAATCTTAACATCCAAAAAAATAGGTTCCCCATTCCTTGAGGCTATGTGGAAAATCTCAGAAAACACAATCATAAAAGTACAACTAACATCAAGGAAAGTAACTCCTAATTATTTCTTCCCTTAGTTCTCTTTTTTTATAGTCATCTCAAATTTGCGGGAGTGGAGGTGGGGAATGGGGTGTCTTTCTCAAGAGTTTCAAACATGCTGGTTTCCCAAGGCTGCGCAGAAAAAAAAGCAGTCATTGATTCTAGAGGTAAATCCTAAAGGTATTCAGAGGGGAGGAAGACCATGAAGATGAGAGCTCAGGGCCCAGCACTAAACAACCGAACAACTGGAACTAAACAGCTGGAGGAAGGGTAGACTGGCCAATTTTTATCTGCCCGACGACCTTCAGAAGGCAGGAGTCGGGTAGAGTAGTGATGTTCCTCCCCTGGACAACAGCTTTGAAGTGGTTCTTCAGCAAGGACTTGAGAGAAAAAGCTCCTTCTCCGTATCCAGCCGCCAAGAGAAAAGGAGTTGAAAAACACCGAATCCTTATGGCTAACAGGAGGGTGATATAAAAGATGGAGTCCATTGACTGGTGTCCAGAGACAACAACCTGGTATGAATTCCAGCACCATTCCACTTCCCAGCAGCTGGATTTCTCACCAGGGTGGATTGCTGGTTTTGGACACCTCCCCATTTTTCCCCGTCTGTTAACAGTCTTCCACTAGTAAGTATTTGGAACAGTTGTAAAGCTTTTTTTGTATCTAAACGGCCTTGCTATTGCCTGAATACAATTTCAAAATTGCTGGCATTTCTGCACAGACTATCTGAAGTGTATTTTTGTCATGCTGTTAATAAGCGTCGCGTCTCCTGGGAGAACCTCAGCTAGCTCAGAGTTTCTAAATGATGTGTACACTCGACAGAGAAGATGTAAGAAAAAAATCTTTCCCGTTTTTTACTAGTTTTTATTCTGAGTTTCTCGCTAAATAGACATGATGTACAAAGAGAAAGTTGGGACCACTAACTCCTCATCTATAAAGCGAGGCTAAAACCCTAGAAATTATGTGACTTGCCAACAGTTACTCAGGCAGCCAGGGGTCTCACAAATGATCCAGAGCCAGTCCAATACCTGAGTCATAAGGACCATCCTTGCTCTCAGTTCCTACATTATCCTTCTGTTTTCTATATTATGAATTTCTTTCCAGCTCCCCTCATATTCCCCCCAGTCCTCAAACATAGAATATAGCTCACTTTTAGGGATAACCCAGGAGAGTTTGGGAAACATCAATACAGTTTAAAATGGCCTAGTCCAGCAGGATTTTAAAGTAAATTAAGCATAGGAGATGCTTTTTGGAAAAGGAGTGCATGAAAATGAGAAATGGAAACATGAAGGGGTGTTCTTTTCAAGTCACTTTCCAAGCCCCCAGGGAAAAGCAACTGTTGCTTCCTTCTTCTTTTATACAAGACATTAGCATTTGCCTACTACAAGGTGTGTTTCGTCTTATGTGTTCCCTCTCTGGTGTTAGGCAGATGCTATCACAGATTCGAGAACAAGTGTACGTCCACTGTGCAAACAGCCAAACCTAATACCAAGAGCACCTTATAACCATGGAGAGGTAAGACAGAAACAGAAAACTAATCAAAAACTCAACCAACAAAAAATGGTAGTATAAATAATGTCAAATAGCTCATTTTTTACATTACTGGATATTAACTGCTTCAGGAGCTATCTATCCAGGCCTGAAAAAACACTCAGATTCAGAAAAGGGTACTGCCAGTTGAACCACAGACTGGAGAAACAAAGACAAGTACTTCTAAAAATTTTAGGCATTGATTTTAACTACGACACATGGCATGAGTTCTTTATTAGAAGTTAACATGCATATAGGCTGTATTTGGTAATACTACAGATTTACAGAATCACGTTCCTGTTAATCTATTTTGCAGTTAAAAGTTTGCTGAAAGTGCTCGGGAGACCAAAATAAATTTTGAGAGCTGACCCCCTGACTCCCTACACTGATCCAAAGTTCATGGGATACTTTATTATCATAAACCCACATGCTTTAACTTATGTCCCTAACTATGCTTTAACACAGTCTTTTCTATCTCAAAGCTGCCACATATCCTAAGACTTTCAGAGGTGGGTATGAATCTCCATATATAACTGAATGTGTGTGGGCAAAAAAAAAAAAAAAAAGGAGCTCAAAATACATACAGATTGTATTGGGAGCAGTATCATCCACAGATGAACACTAAGGATAATATGTAAGCACCAGAACCATAGAATCATAGAAAAGATAAATAAGTATTTGTCATTTCATTGAATAGAACCACATGAGAGGAGAAAGACGATCTGGAAACTTGATGGGATATTTTATTCAGTCCAGAGAGTTTAATTAAAATCCAGAGCTTAGAGAAGTTTCTCTCAAAGGATAAAATCAAAACAAATAATCAAAACTACAATAGGACACCATGGTTGTAAAGTCAATCACTCAAATGTTCAAAGGACCTGTAGTAAGGTGCCTCTATTACCCTTATTGTGTCAGCTCCCTTTGTCTAACTCTGTATGCAAACAGCAGCATACAATACAGAATAGCACGGGAGGGTTGTAAATCACAGGCAGTAGCAAATACTTGGGCCAAGAATGATTCCAAGACTTTTTTGTTGATGTTTTTACAGCAGGACACAGTGGGGACCGGGACCTGAACCTGCCCTGTACTACTATCGCTGCATAGCATCTTAAGGAACAGGAGTCACCCAGGTCTCTTCTCATTCACTATGGAAGATTCCACACTAAAATTAGGAAAATTTAACATAAACCCCCTTCCAGCATGTTATATCCTGAAGCATAAGCCACGGGGAGGAAGACAGACACAATTCAGGCAACTTGCGTTGCTACAGAACAGAGTAGGATGTGCCAAGGGTGCACTGTGACCACATGAAGATGCAAATGGGCTTGGAGTATGTTGCACAAGAGAAGCCTAAAGGAACAGAGGTTATTTGGTCTGATGAAGAGAAAAAGTGGGACCTTATTACCACCTTCAACTGCCTCCTTGGAGGGTATAGAAAAGGCAAAACTAGGCTTGTCAGAGGCATGCAGTAAGGATCAGTATCAGAAAACCAAAAATTCCAATTATGTAACAGGTAAAGGTTTTGCTTGCTAAGTGGTTGGTTTGTTTTTAAAATCATTAGGCTTGTAGAAATGCTGGAGAAGGTGACCAGAGAGATTGTAGGATCTCCATACTTGAAGATACTCAAAACTCAGCTGGACAAGGTCCAGAACAACCTGATCTAATTGTACCTGCAATAAGAGGACAGCAAGCAGAGGACTGATCGTCTCAAGACTTCCCTTCCAACCTCAATTTGCATGATTCTAATGTTATGATGCTACAGGATACTGTGAGCATACTTTCTACTCACTCATTGCACAATAGTCAGTGATTGGACCCACCAGGAGTTAAAGCTGTTTGGAACAAACAGCCAGTCTCACTAGCTTCTCCTACTCTTCCTCCCAAATGCCACAAGATCGTGAAATCTCACCAAAGCACTTTACGAGCTGTGGGATTCTGAACAGCATAAAGCTGAAAAGTCCTGCTCTCCTACAGATCTTCAGCGAACTTGGACAGACTGGTGACTGTTCTCAGCTCACGTTCTCATTGGCATGAGTAGCTGAAGGAAAAACTGCACATTATCCCAAGATAGCTGTAAAACTTCTCACCATTTTTTCATCACATTAAGAGCAGTCTCAAAATAACTGAAAAAGTAGCTTAGATGATGGCATCTCCTGTGGTGGGAAAAAAGACTAAAGGCAGGTTTTTATGGCTTATGAGTTTACAGGAAACCAGAGAGAGATGCACTGAATGTGTTTTGGTTGTTGAAAGTTGGGGACATACTGTGGAAGATCTGCAAGTTAAAAGCCTCATTTCCCAAATTTAAAATAAATCTTGAAGATAGCTTTATAGATTGCAGTGCTTACCATGAATGGATGCCAAAGGAAGCACCAGAAGGACTAAAAAAAATCTTGACCTTGCAAAAAATAGTGATCACCATAATCTCTGCTTGCATTTCTACTTCTGGGCCTTGAATTAGGGGGTCTTTGACTGCTGTCCAGAACCTTCTGGGATTATAAATTACTTTTGAAGGATCCAAGTGGAAGAAAATGGTGGAAAGCAATTTTATTAGCAGTTTGCTACACTAAAAAAAGAATAATCAAAGGCCCTAAGGTTTCAAAACCACTCCCTTTAACAAGGAAAGTAGTTGCTTCATCTTCTGAGTGAATTCTACTTTCCAGATTTTCACATACTTCCACAGTTACACTCTTTACGCTGAAAACCCCACTTCTGAATTTTATGCTGGTTCTGAAGAGCTGGTTGTCACAAAAAGAAAAACTAAGCAGAGACTTCATTTCTTTCACATTTGAGGTTTTCCAGGAATTCTGTTAATATCCTGGATTATACATTCTTTTAAACAAGGTCCCTGACTGTATGTGACAAGTGCCCAGCGCAAGACAGTTACCAGAATTTGAGCATAATGTATCACATCCTGCTTGAAATTTAAATGCTAGCACACGACTCCAGCCTCGTAACATCTGATAATAGCCAAGTACAAAAAAAATGAAGCCTTTTCCATTGAAGTCCAGGAAAACACAACAGTGGGAAAAAGTCTTGGTGCCCTTCCTCGCATTATTTGCCCTTCCCGGAGCAGACTGGTTCACTGCACAGAACAAACATAAGAATGCACTGTATGTACCAGAAGAGTTACGAAGTCATTTGACTTCCAGCTTGATTTGAGAGGTGCAGAAAAGGTCACCGGAAGACACCGAGACAGGATTACACAGATAGGAAGGGCATTCACCATTAATTTTTGCTGTAATTGTGAAATCAGGGTAGGAAAATGCTTGTCCCAAATACAGATTTGAATCTCCTTAGCTAGAAATGCAGCTAAGGAGAGTGTAGGAGTTGACTGAAAGGAGGACACGCTTCTGTTTCAACCCACTCCTTAGCTGATTATTCAGTGTTTATAACACCAACCCTTCTTAGAAGCAAGAAGGGCACTAGGTGAACAAGTCTGACTCCAAGCAGCTAACAGCCACAGCTACTGTGGGATTTAGTAAACACATAAGCATATTAATGGACTACATTTAACTTTTCCTGTTTAGATTCTGCCAATTTACAGCCTCTTTCTGTAAACGTAGAACAAATAGTTGGGAACGCAGTTCAGCACCAGCGCAGATCTAAGCTGCAGGGCTCAGGTTACTACTTCGAGTCTCAGATAATCACAAAACAGCAGCTTTACTGTGGCCCTCCGGTGGGCCCTTAATAAAGGAAGACCCTTTTCCTTATTCTTTCATGTTTTTAATGCTAACAGCAAATTTCTTCCCCAAGTACAGCGTACATGGTACCACTGGTGTCTCAAAGTGACTTTCTGCTCTTTATTCCCAAGCACATGGATTTATATATTTGCCAATTTTTAAATTTCATAGTTAGAGTCAGTAATATGCTTTTTAGTTTTTACAGGACAATAAAATTGCTCGCCAGAGGTTTCTGACTTAAAATTCTATGCAGCAGATTGATGTAGGCCTCTTGATCCTTCTTACCACTTTTTTTGCCAAGTTAGAGTATAAAATATCTGTTGTACTAATTGCACCCAGGGATTTGTGTCCAATATCCATATAGACTCCTAAAGCTGACTGTTTTCCCTTTGATCTTGTGTTAGTCTGTTGCTTGAAAGAATACAGACAGGTGATGGAAAATGCTGGAGCTATTGCTCAAAGACCAATTAACTCCAAAAACCCCAAAATGAACAAGACGCCGAAATGGAACTAAACCCACAACAGCTGGTGGTCATCAAGGCAGTTTTCCCAGAGGGCAGCAGACTGTTACTAATAGGATGGAAATACAAAATTTACTGAGACCAACTGTAACCACTGATAACATATATGGAAAAGTGCCTCGTTTCTCGCATTTTCTGTGGAGCAAGAGTAAAGCTGGACGGCAATCTTAACTTTTATTGTGGAAAAAAAAAAGGAGCAGGGGTGGAACTGAAACATAAGTCCCACTAGGCAATTCGTACCAGGAGCTGATTTTGCCATAATACTGTTTTCATCACATTTAAAAGTAACATTCAAGTGAATCTACCCATAGAAATATGTTATTTCCCAAAATTTAGTCAATGTAGTATATAGTCCATTAGGAACTGCCCGCTGAGATTCTCTTACATTTTGAACTATTTCAATTACTACAGAACCTGGATGCTAGAACCCTCAACAGAAGATGAAATAAATTTGTATGTTCTCCCTTTACAACAGCAGAGGTTTTGAGATGTTTAAGTCACATTACATAAACTTACATTCCTCCACTAACACAAAACATACACTCTTGCCACAGGAGACAAATACTTCTTTTGCTGTTTCCAGCCAATGATTTTAACTTCAAATCCAGAGCAAACATAACCTCTTTGGAGCTGGGAACGTGCTTGTGTGCAAGGGGAACAGCTGCTGCATTGCCATGATAACAAGACCTATTAAAATCATGGCACATACTGAACAGGCACATGCACAAGGGCCAGTACTTTCTTTGACATGGTCAGTGTCAAAAGCTTGGAGACACTGAAAAGTCAGGGCATTTTTATACTATCACTAAATAATATAAGCTACTTTTATTCAGTGATGATTGATTTACAGCTCATTCATAAAAGTTGAGAAGTGAAGGACTCCAAGAACCAAGAAGAACTGTCAAAAGCACAAGCGTAAATTATCATGCATTTATTTATTATTATTATCATCTATTATCTGATTTATAATACAGATGAAGCAACAGTGCTAAATAGAACAATTTATCACTCCACCTGGGCATTTGTTTTAAATGTGGTTCTTTCAGTGCCTTGGTGATGGCCTTCCAGAAGATGGCTGAGGCTGCCTGAATTTTGAGAGAATCACAACAGAATCAACAAAGGTATAAATGTTATATTCATGATGCTGAAGGTTCTTGTAGGTAGAATTATCAAATTCTTCTGGAGCAGGCTGAGCAGCTGCTGTGGTCTCTGTGAAAACAAAGAGTAACTCGTGACTATAAGGATGCCACACCAGAGGGCAATATTCTTAATTACTGAGACAGCCTTCATATACTGTTAGATCCCTCATCCATCTACATTAAAACGAATAATAAACAAAGGTCAGCAACTATAACAAAAGGATAAGTTTACTAAGTTCTGCTGGTACCTTGTCTGGTCCTAAAGCAGCACATTAGTATGCAGGAGGGGAACGGGAATCAGCACAAGTCATCCAATACAGCACAGGTTTTAAAATCCAAACCACCATCTATAACTGGGGGTGGATAGGGCAGAACATTTCATTTATATTGTGCAGACATATGCCTGCATTTCCTGGCTTTTCATATTTGCCTTGGTTTTCACTGCAGCCAGAACAGTAGGTGACATTCTTAGCAAGCCAGAAGAGGCAAAGAAGCAGTATAAACAATATATCATCATGTCAGACCACGGGATATAGCTATTAGAACTACAGATTGATTTTTTTCCCACGGGGAGAAGTGATGGAATTACTGAGATCTCCACAGTTTAATTTCAAATGTGGTTATACTGGCCAGTTATCAAGAGCCTTTGATGTAGATTTCCTTTCTTCTAAATATAATCTTCTAAACTTTTTATCACCTTTTTTTTTCCTGAAAGAATAACTTAATAAAGTTATTCAGAACTTCGTACTTCATATTAAAGCCAACATTAATTCTTACACTTTCAGAACATTATGCAAATTTAGGCAGTACCACTTACATAAAAGATTGCTGTTACGGGCTGATTTTACAACCAAGGAAATTGCAAGAAATAAAACTTTACTTCCAACATTAATTTATTCTCATATACCCAGAGTTTTAATGATAGAAAAGACATAAGCATAATCTAGTGAAAAGTTTTGTCTCATAAATTTGTACATAGTGGTTTAGGTTAGATCGTATTAAGCTTCCTTTTATAATACAACTGTCTACAATAAAAATACAAGAACTTAAGCAACTAAAGACCAAGATTTCTCTTTAACTATGACATAATTATTGTAATGTAACGCTATCAGTTTAAGAGCACGTATCTGTAAATTGAGCAAGACTTACTTAGAAAACACAATGTATTAAGCCATGGTTTCAGCAAAGCAACACATACAGCCTATGAAAGGAAATACCCCTGTGCCTACTGCTCAGTTCCTACTGAGAGAGCTCACAGGAGGCAACTACAGATACAGAAGTTGGATGATGTGGTCTTTGCTGCAAATTTGGGTCTTTGCCCCAAGAACAGGCAAGCATAGGCAAGTGTACATTCAACCTGCAAGAGACAGTTGTTCCAAATTAAAAGACAGATGCTCAGGAAGAAAAGCAGATGGAGTCTCATTTTTCCTGCCCAAATACACTGTACTTGGCTTCTTGAAGGAAAAATTTATTCCCAAGTTCATCCTCCCCAAACTTCAGACTTCATCTACGCTTTCTCTTTTAAAGAGCAAGCATTTCACAGGATGTTCTTCCAAAATGAATCAGAGGCATATTTCTGAGTTGCCACACTACTATTTTGCTACTTACTTAGCAGTTAAAGTCAGCAGTTTTTGCTGACTGCTTAGCATGCCTGCAAAGTGGATGACATCACCTTAACATCCAAGTTTGTTAACAGGAAAAATTGCTTTTACATCTTCAGTGTGCCTGCTGCAGAGTTTGCAGATGAACAAAAGGACAAAGGAACCGAAGTACAGATCACAGAAGGTATCATTGACTGTGAACATTAAACATGGAAAAGCAGTAGCTGTTCTCAAAGAAGGCCTCAAGAGGAAGACAGAACAAGATGTATCTGGAGATACCAGTGACACTGTTGAATATGGTGTAGCTAGGTTTGACTCTTTGCTACCCTCTGGCACCCAAAGGCATGACGACATCAGCAGTAAGAGGGTGTGAACTTGCCTGTATTAACTCCCACTTCTCCTACAGCCACTGCAACAGAGTCCTCTAGCACATACCCAACAGAAACTTCCCTGCTGTCACAGCCTCACCACCTCCACAAAGCAAGAGGAGCAAAACTGAAAAAGTGCCATTTTCCAGGAAAGCCAGACCCTACCCAAAAGGGTTTTGCTGATGTGGTTATGACAACAATGAGTCTGAGGCACAGTGGTACGATTGCCCCATCAATACAGACCTGCAGGAAAAATGCAGCTATGTCAAGGTGAAGCGCAAGGCTCTAAGGAAACAAGGGCATATCTTTTCTTTAGG
>JAVSBS010028843.1:0-38547 GCA_033124195.1 Coracias cyanogaster | reverse complement strand
AGTCTAGGTATGCAGTGACCACAATCTGAAGGGCACTTTTTCAACTTCAACTAATTAAATCTTCTTACAACATCAAGTTGATCCCACTGCTGTAAGATTCATACACCAAAAGGGACCATTTTTAATATAAACTGCAGAAGACAAGCTGAGTAACTGAGGTGAGCATTAAGGCAACTAGAGTAACAAATCAAAGAACCAGAAGTTTAGCACCTCTTCTCCTCTGTTCACCTCTATTTGCATATTCATTTAAACCGTCCTAACTCCTAAGCAAAGTTCAGTCAACTGGGTACCTCATTGTCTCACACAGATTCAGGGCTTGTGGCTACTTACAGACTCCATGAAATGCAAAAATCAGATCCAGATTTATTTCTTAAGAACCTATCTACTGCAGTGGATGCCTTCTGCGCTTGCCTTGTACCTTTGCTCGGACGGGGGATGCCTGGGCTCAAAAGTAGCATGGTATGTAGCGTTCAGTTCTACTCCAGCTGATGAAGGATGCTTTTCTTTGTGAAAGCTGCCACTATCTGTAAAATACAGCTTGGGCCTCTGATGATACTTCATCCTGTATGTGTCGGTCATACAGCTATCTACTGAAAAATAAGTCGTTAGGGATACACTGTCATTTCCATCCACATAGCCAGCCCTTGGTCCTGTATGACGAGAGCCTTTCTTTAAAAAGTTTTCAGACACAGTCCAAAAGTCATTAACTGGTAAACAAGGTGGAGAATCTGGTTTATGAACGAAGGGTTCATTCACTTGAAACGGCTCTTTAAGCCTTTGTTCATTTGGAAATACGCCTGCTTCTGATGCAGATTTTAAAGGTGTACCTGTTTGCCTTAACAGATTATTTTGCAACACTTCTGTCGGTTTTACATCAGCTGCCGAGTTACTTTCTGATCCTGGCGGAGTGTTCAGAGCGTATTTCTTCGGCGGTAAAGGGGGAGGCAGATTCTGGTACACGGCTTCAGGCACCCAAAGAGCATCTGCCCTTCGGAGCGGGTGCCCGGCATGCTCACTGGGAGGGGGAAGCACCGCAGGCCTTTCTGACAGGTTCTGTGGCACGCAAGGTGACAACCCCACCTTGGGACCAAACGTTCTTGCGTGATGAGGCTGCGGCTGGGAAGAGGAGTGAAAGTCATTGTTGATCAGCTTCCTTCCACAGACATTTTCTGCATAGGGGTGGGGAACGCCATCGGCACTGTACACTGACACATTCATCTTCTCAAACTTGTCTGGATTAAGCCACTCTGAAGAACTCTGTTCGTTTGCCTTGCTCCTACTTTCTGACTTAACAATATCTTTAAGAACTGGCTGTAGAGCTGATGACGGGAAAAGTTTCCTGTTGGTCTCAGGCATTTCAGCTCTAAAATACAAAAACACACAGGGTTTAAGTATCCATAAAACCGAAGAAAAAGCTCAAATAACCCAAGGATTTTTTTTCCAAAGACAGCCTTGGTAACACTGTTTAAATATTCAAACTGACTATAGAGAATTGGGATCCGCTTAACATACAGCCATTTCATTACGTTGTATTAAATAACTCCAGGGCTTCATTCATTAGAAATGTAAAGTGCTCCCAAAAATATCTGCAAGAGCTTGAGTATCTGTAAGGTAAGATAAATTCCTTCAACATTCAGGACTATGTCAAACAGGACCTCTGTTCTTTTCCAAGCATTCCCTGTGACTCAGTCTGATACATGAACTTTTAAACTATTGAGTTTGTATTGCTAAATTTGTATTTAGATTCTTAATTTTTAGGAGGTACTGAGCACTTCCAGTTCAATTAGAAACAACAGGTATATAGCAGCAGCTTCTAAACAGAAGTTACCTTTTCCTCCCCTTCCAGCCAAACTTTTCAAAGCTTTATGAGGTTATTGCACTAACCATAAATTGGTTAAACACTGCCTGTACTATATAAATTCAAACCAGAAAAATATTAAAACCCTTTGCTCTGTAAGATGGTTTAAAACAATGTAAACAAATTGGTTCCACTGACAGCATCAAAATTAAAATAGAGAACATTTAGCCCTATCAATTACCTAAAATACAAAAGGGATCATCTGTCAGAAATATTCAATACCTTAACTTTTGCATGCTCAATACTGATTACTATCACACAACAGAATTCAGTATTTCTTGAACTACTACATAGTAAATTAATGCTAGTAGAAATTACCTCTTTACTGGAGGACTGGCCGCCTGCAAATGTACTTCTGTTGGGAAATTAACATGAGGTCTGTAGTTTATTTCCGAATTTATCTGGTCTTTCCTCAACTCTGTGAGTAGAAAAAAGGTATTTCAAAACAAGCAGAAATACAGGCCACTTCTTTCTTTGTAATTGCGCAGAGGTTACAAAAAGCACAGCAGTACAGGACAATTAATTCCTTTTGAGGTTTGACATCGATCAAAATCATCGCTTTGAGGACAGTCTGTCACAGAAGGTCAGATCTTAGATTAATCCAAAATAACCTGGACAAAATGTAATTTTTTTGGTGTTACCGGAAAATCAGTAATTGCCATAGTTTTGAAGTCCTATAGACATGTGTTCAAGATCTTAACATTTCCTCTAACTAAAAGCACATTTTCAAAAGCATCTTTATTCAAACATCTGAAGTAACTTCAATTGCAAAATAAAAACTATTTATGTAAAACACTGGAATTAATACTGTAGGGACTGGGGGATGGTTTCTGTCGTTGTTTGTGCATTCTTTGAAAGAGTTAAGACCTTTGAGCAAACTGCATGGTTCATAGAGATGCTGAGGAGACAGAGAGGACTCTCAGTCACGTGCCCTAAACACAGCACGAGGCTGTTGGCGCCAGCGCTACAACACTCACGCTCCAGAAGCTCCTTTTATTCGCAGGCAAAGAAGCAGTCTCTAAAAATACATAATTTCTGAACAGTGTAGCTCCCACTTAACAGTAAATAAAGGAAGCACTGAAGTATCCACGTCGACACCACACAGAATAAAACACTCTTGGCATGTGACGAGCAATGAGCTATTTGTTTAGAAATAGATATTAGAAATCTTCCTCGTGCAGTAATTGGCCCATTAAAATCAGTCACCTGCTCTGAAGCCATTGAAAGGATGTCTTATTTTGTCTATGTATAGACTAGGGCCATATAACTACTACAGCTATTTCAGAAAAACAGGGATTAAATTGAAAAAAAAGGCAGCAAGCATTGCTTGATTTCTAGTAGAAATATCTTGTGTTCACTAGTCAGTACTTAGACAACTTCCAACAGGATAAGACGGGCTGTTCCATACTTTCACCAGCAAAAGCTACAACATTCTTTTTACCTATTCTTAAATTATATAATCTTATCAAGGTAAAATTCTTTTTATTCTTTTATTATTTCCTCAAGTTAAGTCTTTAAACTTTTGACTTGTACACATGAGTCAAAAACACAACAACAGAAAAGAACTAAACTAAAAACCCTGAGTGATGTTGTTGGGTGATACTTGTGTTAAGGGTCCCTATCTGCCCTGCCTTTAATTGATGAAAGACTTAAGACACTCAAGCTTTTACACATTGCAGAGGCTAGACCAGCATAAAGCACATGAGATAGAGCTCCCACATGGATTTCCTTAGAGCCTCAAAATTAAAATGAATTTTTTTAAAAAAATCTTGCTGTTCCAGCATGATAAACAATACCACAACCTTAGAAAGAATACGTTGGGAAAATATTCTGTACTGAATGAGCCCATGTGACACTGGGAAGGGCCAAGTAATTACCCTGAAAGCAAGTTCAAAACTGCTCCAGTAGGCCATGGCATCTGAGCTAACACTGATGTAAGATTTCAAACAGAAAACATCCATTCTGCTACAGATTTCAATGAACTGTAAATTGCTTTACTGGAAAACAAACAGGCTCTGCCACACTTCCCGCGAATATTTCCAGTTGAGTATTTAATCTCAGTCCCAATGTCAGGATACAGTCCTAGGAATGAATTAGTTTAAAAAATTGTTAGATTAACAGTGTCTGAAGCTAGTGTTTTTACCTTTCAGACTCTGAATGTATTGACTTCTATACCACAGCACACATACTTAAAAATTCCGAATAAATCATCCGTACAACTGCTCTTTACATGCCCAAAGCACCTGACGTGAAGATTACAGATCGTAATTCTTAATTCTTTTTTCTACAAGCCAAACTGCTAAGGAACGCAGACCGCTCAGCTCCCCGAGAGGCAGCATCACCAAGGAGTCAGGAGGTGGCAGTGAAGGTTAACGAGCCGGTTGTCCTCGGTGGGAGCAGGACACACACTGAGCCAAAGCCGCTCAGCGACACCAGGTGGTTTGTGCCTTCAGAATTCCAGCTCACTTAAAAATAGATCTGTTATTTTCCCTTCTGCTGACAGGATATCCATGCACGGTTAAAACCAGACGCAGACTCGATTGGGAATTTTGGCTCTACCTTCTTTGCAAACCTAAATATGGGACACACAAGCCCTGTGCTTGGCTGGAGACTGACATCCTTATCAATGGGGCAGAAGGAGCTTACCAATAAATTAAATGTATCTGTCTTCTGATGTACAAACCAGCCTGCTTTTAAGATTTATGAATATCTATTTTCATATCTGCATAGCCAATCTAGATTTTAAAACATTAACAGCCATTCTACAGTTAACAGGTAGGACAGGCAAGCTCTCCTCTAGTATCTTCATTTACACACAAAAAGAACATTTGCAGAAATCTGCAAAGTCAAATTTCTTGGAAAACGAACAAACAGAAACCAAAATACTGCATTAAATTCAAATTCCTTCTAATGTGTTTTAGCTGCATGTTTCCTGTATTTTTTTCTTGTTCTGAGTTGACAATTAAAAAAAAAAGATGCAATACTTTTTGTAAGTAGTACTGTGCCAAATTCCTCTCTGAACCCAGACAGGTTTCCGTATTCAGTTGAAACGACAGATAAACTTACTGGAAGCTTTGGAAACGTGGAACAATCACGTAGTCCCAGTCACAAAGGTAAACACACAACTTGTCCAAACCTCAATGCGTTGGTTTTTTTTTTTTCTTTTTTTTTTTTAAGTGACCATCTTCAGAAGCAACATTGGAGCAATATTCACTTGCAAAAAAATTCTTATATAGTCATTAGTGGATTTTTTTTTTCCCATGGCTTTAAACATTTGGAAAGTGAAAATACAGTTCTACTGTTGGGAGTTTTTTGGGTAGTGGGGTGGTGCAGACCTGCATGCGTGGGAGACTAAGTCCTGAGGTGAAGCAACAGACAACAAAGAACGCCAACTATTACCATGCCTTCATTCTGATCCACCCTGTCTGAAGAAGTTTATCAAGTCTTTGTTTTAAAACCCAGACCTGAGCCTTTGCATCTTCTAATTTAAATACCAAACTTCTCACATTAATAAAGTGAATTACAAATGTGAGAGTGCTTTACATTTCAATCTTCAGAGGCTGCTAGACTAGCTCTGGAAATCTTGAATGTTTAGAGTTTGGTTTGGAATTGTTTTTTCTTTTAACTAAAATCTTTAATCATGCATTTAAAGACACAACAGGAAAGCTTTCATTTGCTTCTGCTTCATGTTAACTAAATTAAGTGGCTGTAGGCTTTAATTGAGTACTCAGTTCTTCAAAAACAACAGCCATATACATCGCCTGCACTATAAGGGTAACAACTGGATTTTCTTTAGTTGCATGTTTTAAATTATTACTACAAATGTATAGTTTTCCCAAGAAAACAAATGGTTTTCCCAAGAAGATGAGATTTCCTTTTCATACTTATGATTCATTCGTGGGGTTTTCTGAAGCAACAACGAAACAAAAGCAGTTTGCATTCTTCTTTACATACTCACTAGAGCTTCTGAATTATTCTAGATTCTTGTTAGAGCTGTCTCATGCTACTGAACTGAATAATTATTAACGGGAAAGCCTCTAGATTTGTAATATTACAAACATTGATTTGCATTTATTTTCAAAGGGAAGCAATTCCTAATTTAAGGCATTGATTCCAAGCACATCCTTTTTTGAGATCTCTGAATGAGCAGCTTCTAATACTGCATTTTAAATAAGAGGCCATCAAGCACTTGGCCTATTTTTCATCACTGTGTTTATTCTACTGACAGGTTAGTTCAAGAACGAAGCTCTCCGAGATTTGGGAGAGGTGGGAGGGGAGTAATCTAGGGGTTCTAGCATTTGATTTTTTTTAAATTATTTTCTTAACCCTCCCAACACTGATACCTTTTATTGAAATTGTCAGGAGTGGCAGTTTCATGACAACATCTTTGCCTTAGGAATCTGGAAGGGTTGTCATGAAAGCCACTAAAACCCACTTATGATTGAAAATGATCATCAGTAGCTAGCACATGGACTGCTCTGAAGATCCTTTTAAAAAAATCCTATAGTCCTTTCCAAGTTCCAAGAACTATAGTCATCTTAATTCACCTTAGAAGAATGTGAGGTTGGAAATTCTGCCCTCACTGTTCATGTCACATGTTCTTTATAAACAAAGAAAATGAGCCTCCGTAGTTCATGAAGTTCAAACTTCATAAACACTAACTCATTAATATAAATTAAGGATACTTTATCTGCTTAACATCCATGTTTTCCTGCCAAATTGTGATTAAACAAATTGGGGATTGGCCTTGTGGGACATTTGCTTCAGCACTACAGTTATCTACTGCTTAGTACCAGTGAAAAAAGCAGCCATTTGATCTGCATAACCACTGTGTGATCCAACGTTACTATCTTTATAATGCTCTAACAATAAGTTTGTTTCTGTAAGTTGGGGACAGGATTGCTCTACTGCTGAACAGTAGCCTTATTCAGCTCCAGTTAAAAATGAGGAACTGGTAAAGCACAGTTACACAAATGGTGGGCAGAATTAAGTCCAACATTATTTCCCTAAGTTTTTGACAAACACAAGAAAAAAGTCACCCAGAAATATTTCTTCAAGTTGCCATGGGAGGCTAACAAAGATTTCTTACATTTCATTCCCTCTCAGAAAGGACAGGGCATTTATTTCCTAAAGCAGTATTTTCTAGGAGTCTGGTGTTCACCTACCAACTCATGTCTTGATCATCATATTCAGAGACACAACATAAGGTAATGCAACTGATTCCTGCAAATTACTGTTGTTCTTGCTGAAGGTGTCCTGACACTTCTTAGGCAACTAAAAAACTGAGTCTAAATAGATCTTGAGCCTCACATACACGTAAAATGATCAAATTCTTCAACTCTTTTCAGTCCATTAATCACTTCCACCAAAAGTGTTATTTTCCAAAACATGCACCATGTGAGAACTTCATTTGATTTAGAATATACACGTTATGAAACTATTCAAAAGTTACTGAATTAGAATAACTGAACAGATGGAATCTTATCATCAATGTTTTATGATAACTAAGGATTTAAGTCTTAGAAGAAACTATGCTATACATTACTTGAAAAGAAGTATGATATCTATAAAAATCAAACACTTCCTGGGGAAGTGGCCTAATATTTATTGCACCTCTTTGTACAAGCACCATTGCATTGTTCCAGCAACATCAGATAATGATTTTGGCTGGCCTCATGCTGACCTATAATATTTATATGCCAAGGCATTTATCAACTTTAGAAAAACCTAGCAGACATATTAGTATGTAAAAGGAAGTAGATTTCCTCATTACAAGTGTTTCTTCCTGATATTGCTTCGTATCTTGAAGGAAAACAAACGGTACCACAGTTCACCCAGACTTTATTAAAGAAATATTCCTTAGTATCCACCAAGCAGCTCATGGAAATGCTTTTGGGGAAAACACAGGGAGTGCCAAATTACCATAGGTTTGGGGTTTTTTGTTGGTTTGGGTTTTTTTTGCCTTTTTTCTCGGGGGGTGGGGGGGAGGTTGGAGGGGGTGAGGAGACAAGGAAGGAATATGCACACTTGCTAGAAAAAAGCCAACAAACCATTACACTGAAAAATACGTTCTCAAAGCAGAATAAAAGCAACAGAAATGAAAATTTACATTTAAACATAATTCAATTAAGAAGAAAGCACTGAATAAGGTAAGTGAAAATGAGTTACACTGAATGTTTTCTGCCAGCATAGAGTCATCCAAAAACCACAGAATCATCAAACGATAGAATGGTTTAGGTTGGAAGGGACCTTAAAGATAAACTAATTCCAACTCCCCATGTCATGGGCAGGGACACCTTCCACTAGATGTGGTTGCTCAAAGCCCCATCCAGCCTGGCCTTCAACACTTCCAGGGAGGGGGCACCCACAGTTTCTCTGGGCAACCTGTTCCCGTGCCTCACCACCCTCATTGTAAAAACTCTGTTCTATCAGCCTATAAAGAAAAGGCTTTGTAACAAAACACACCAGGAGAGGAGCACCATGACAAGAAGACACATCGTATCCTGATTATCTAGTGATTTATAAAGAAGCTGTGGCCTCCCAAAACAATATTTAATTTTCCACATCAAAATATCACACTTAAAATAGATCCAAGCGCTACCAAAAACAAAAAAATCACCCAGCCTGTTACTTTGGTGCCAGAAGTCATGTGAAACAGCAGTTTGGGAGCCCTGTCATGATTTTACAAGACAAGAACAAAATACGGAATTCACCACAGAGGAAAAAACCCCAAAACAGATTTTTTCTGCCATTTTAAAGAGTACACAGGCTATGATGAGTCAGCAAGAGAGCTCTCTACCAAAAAGTATATTAAAAAACCCCCTAACATCACGGCCAAAACAGCCACAAATTCCACGTCAATCTTCTTCAAACCCACCTGGATACAGCCAACTTGATACACAAATGTCTAACTTTGAAATACTTGGTTATGGCTTATTAAAAAAAGATAAATTGTATATACATTTTTCTGAAATGTCATGACATTAACTTAGGCAGCAAAATTATAAAATAAAGAAGGCTAATCAGAAATCCATCCATCTCTTGTGTTATATCAGTATTACAATTTTGGTACATCTAAATTAGTTTTAGGAAACTTCTCATTTCTTATACTTACCATAGAAACTTCTGTTCTGCTGGGACACTGAATGTAACACATGGTCAGCTTTCTTGGTTGACAAGTTCTGTTCACTGTAAAAGATACATATGTGTAATCTGAAGGGTTAAACTACCCATGTATGATCACAAACTTTATTGCCTTGAGTACTTAAAGACAAAAACTTTGCTTATGTGAAACAGACCTTTGTGATCATCACTGTCAGGTTTTTCACTAACACACACTTTACAGAAGAGACATAATATAGTAGGGGTTGCCCTTTAATACTTTTAACACCACTCCCACACGCGACAGGCTGTGCTGATGCAGTGAATTTCTGGATTACTGGAATCCTTTAACGCAGACAGACAAGAAATAGACAGTTTGTGAAGCTGGTGTTCCCAGTTTGTTCTGGAGACTGGACACACACATTCCAGCCTTACCCTGGAGTACAACAGCAGGATGCTCAATATGCAACACAAAGAGCAAATTTTCGTGATCTTAGTATCACATCAGCCTGCTTAAGGAACACGGCTAGTTCCCCAAAGTTTTCAACAAAAATATTCAGCAGATTTAGTAAATCTTGCTGGTTTAGTTAGGCAAAAAGCACATAGGAAAGGACCTCTTCAGATCATCTAGTCCCACCTCACTGCTCAAGCAGGGTTAACTACAGCAGGCTGTCCAGGACCATGTCCAGCTGGCTTATGAATATCTCCACAGACAGATAGTCCACGACATCTCTGGGCAGCCTACTTGTTACAATTCTTGGTACATTGAATAAAATTTGGCTACTAACCACATTTTTTGGCCAGTTTTAGTAACTTCACAGTTTTCAGCAAAGATTTATTTCAAACAGGTCAATCAATTACAGTGATCAATATGTGTCTGAGGTGTTCTAGAAAACAGAACTTCAGAACAGTGACTAGTACCAGCACACAGGACTCACCTACTGCCATTCCCATCTCCTTGCCAGGGGCTGTCTGTACAACTGTTACTGATATGATTTGTATAGACACTTGTATTCCATTACAGGCAGCAGGTTACCACAGTCTAAAAACCTTGTAACTGAAGAAGTATAGCAATTATTTCAAATTAACACACCCTGCCCTTCAGCAGGGCTTAGCAGGTCTGGCTCAGTGCCATCACGATGTGGCTCAGCACCTTCCAAACAGAACTAGTGCTGCAGCCTCAGAGTGACGGTAAACTGAACACTTGTCTGCACCGTTATTTCTAGATACGTTGCTAGCTTTCTACATACCTGACAGCAAGCATATAGTGCCAAAGCATGCTTTCTTCATTTTTTTGTCTTAAAGAACATATGAGCAGTAGAACAACTTATTTTGCTGTAAAGACGATCTATGGGAGTTCTAAGACCATTAGCATTACCTGCAAGAAGCACTTTCTTTAACATTCTTGACATCTGCTGGATTGATGCCTTCAATAACAGGTGAGTCTGGATTTGCAGATCCATTGCTGATATGATCACTGCTTTCATAACCAGATTCTGTCCTCTGAATTTGCCAGTTATCACTGTGGATTTTTCTCTCTGTAAATCCTTTGCTTTTTTCAGTATTCCCTTTTCCCTCCGAATCCAGTGAACTTCGACTTCCTGTATCCTGTTTTGTTTCATCTTCATATATAGTCATTAAACCTTTCTGGATTTGGTTCTCTTTTGGCCAGTGGTTAAAGCTTCGCTCCTTTTCATGCTTAGATTTACTGTTTGGATTTGCCTTGTGCTTTGGGCTATGCTGCTTTTTCTCAGTCTCACTGAAAATGCTGTCTACATTTAGTGTTTCTCGCATTGGTTTCCAGCCTTTACTTCTGCTTCTGCTGCTGCTGATACTTCCTTTGTCCCTAGAGTCTTGACTGGTGTCTGTATCATAGCCTGTGACACCATCAGTCCGGGCCCTGATCGCTGGCTTCTCCCCAGCAGGAAACGCTTCTGTTTTGTTTGATCCGAGCACCTGCACAGAAAGCTTTGCTTGGTGAGGTGCAGTGTCATGTTTGTAGGAGCCTTTTCCCTGGCTGCTGTATATGCGCTGATCAGCACAGTGTCTAAATGCATTTCCCACTGGAGGGGACCCCGACTTCACATTGGAACGATCTTCCCCAATCAGATCTTATAAGAAGATAAAGAAGAAAAGCTCTGTTAAAGTTGTTAATATTTAACTGATACTGTAACAGTACTTAGGTTTCTTACACTACCTCACCAAATTCAGTACATATTTCAGAATACTGAAAACTTGGATACTCTGATCTTACAGTGTGTTCTCTTAAAAGAAGAAAAAAAAATCTGCAGCTAATATTGATGCTAAAAATCTATTTAACCCACTGATTCTCTGGTCATACTTTTAAACCGTACCTCTTTGTCTCCCAGGCTCTTTTCTTGGTCCTCTGTCTGCATCTTTTCGTAAAGATGAGAAGTTTTTCATATCAGCAGCTTTCTGAGCACACTCTCTGGAAATGTCCTTCAGCCTGTCCTTTTGATCGCTGTAACCTAACTTAGCTGCAAAAAACACTTTTTGTCAAAGATCATTACTAAAAAGTCATTTGTCAACAAAACACACAAATATATTTATGGGCCATAACATTTAGTTTTTAATGTTAGTAATACTTAAAAGGACAAATTAATTGCATAACACAGATTAAGGCAATGAGATGTATAGTATAGATATAAATGTATAGGTATCTCCAAGGAGTCCAATAAATGCAGCTAATGAAAGTAACCAGAGCAGTATTGTATCAAGCATGTCTTACAAACACCTCTTACTTACTGAAATTGAATGCTCAAGCCATTTTCAAAGCATATGCATATACTATTTACATCAAATGTTAGGAAATATACTGAAAACAATGAATATATGTTTAACCTTACCTAAATGTGAAGGTTTACTTTTAACAAAACACTGCAGTCACTATTTATGAAAACAAATCCTTCTATTTATGAAACAGTAAATACTGACCATTTTTGAGTCATCACTCCAGCAAAAAAAAAAGTTACCAAGCTGAGCATTTTCAGTTTTAAGAAGTCTAGGAATTCAACAATAGAGAGGAGAAACACCTCAAAAGAAGGCAGCATCTCTCCACCTGAGAAGTGCAGGGAACTCAGAGCAAAGGCACTGGCAAGTAGCGCAGAAGTCACTGCCTCATATGACTTCTCAGTTTGATTTGTTTGGAAGCCTAACACACAGATAGAATGGATTTTTAAACAGGCAAGACAACCTTTTTACTACTCTTTCCAAACACAAGATAAAGTCCATTAACATACAGGCCTACAGATAACGCTGCATATCACAACACTGTTGAGGAACAGTGTTCCTCAAATAGCCAATGATCCACATCATGTGATCATAAAACATCAATCAGCTTCAAGTTTCTAACATGCCATTTAACTGACAATATGATTGGAAGTCAAGATGATGTGTGAAAAAGATCAAGGCCTCAAGAGGGATAATAAAAAATTTACATTTACAGTTCTCCAGAAAGTTAACATTCCATAGTAGATAAAACTTGAACATTAGTTTACAAGATTCATTCAAGTCAACAATGGAATTCTTCCTTTCGAAACAATTCTAGTCCAGAGATTAGCACATATTTGAAATGCTATCATCTGAAATATTCCATAAGATGACATGTTTAGGTGTTTTTCAGGGCTAGAAGCAGGGGATGGGGAATACATACCCGGACCTCTGCCACCACTAGCTTGAATATGGCTTCTACTGAATGCTGAATTATCTGGCTGAAGTTTTTTATTACTCCTTTGGTTAGCGGGGTCTCCAATTCCATTCTCTTTCACATGGTCTGATTTAGGAGCAGAATGCTTTTCAAATCCTATCAAACAACATATCTATCTTTAGAAATGAAAGGCTTCCTACTTTAAAGTTTCCAGTATTTAAATTAAAAAATAAAATTTAAATTGAGGATTAAAAAAAAACAAAAGAAAACCCTCACAAAAAAAACCATTTCAATATGCTAAGCAATAAGGTTCTGTAATATTTTATATACTGCCATATTTATAGTGGTATATCATAGTGGAATATGGTCCTCAATGCTTTCTTCCCTGAAGCAGTCTATTATCTTCTACTTTATAATCCCTATTTCAGAAATATAGTTGATACTGTTATTAAAAAAATGAAATGCATCTTAATTACCCAAGTCTTCCCCATTTCCTCCTGCTGCTTTGCATTGAGACCAGTGAATAATCTGTTTGGGAGCATCTTCTGGAGATACAGCTGTGCCATCTGGGTTAGCATAAAATAGCAACAATGGCTGAAAGTGACACCGAATGCACCTGGAGACCACATCTTTCCATTTTGTTCCGATCTAAGAAAAAAAACAAACAAAAAAACCCCCAGACCCCCCAAATTTATCAATAAACTTGAACCCAATTACGGGAAGAATAATTTGTTAAGCAACAGGTACCAAACACCCAGTTCCAAAGGTACATTAAGATTCAACATTTTGGCACGTGAGTTTATGTAAATTGAGAGAAAAAGCTAGAAGCAGTATTACACGGGCTAATAATCAGAATATCAATACTATGAATACAGCTGCCAGTAATTAGGTGGTCTTTTTCATTAAAAGAAGTAATTCTGAAAAAAGAATAATTCTGAAACATTTGGCATTTGAAAGTGAGAATCATACAGTGGCAAAGCCAATTCTAAAATTCATTTTTAGAAACTGATTTTAAAAACTAAGGATTTGTTAAAATAAATTTGTTTGCCTTGTTTTAAGTTTGGTGGCAGAAGAACACATTATAGAAAAGTAAACCACCAAATTTGGTAGCAGTAAAAATAATATTTACCTCTTTTACATTAGCATCATCGAAGAGCACCCATTTGCAACTCTTGGTGTGAAATGCAAAGGCACAGTAATGTCGGCTTGTGTAGCAAATCATTCCCACAAGAAAAAGTTCGCTATTTTTGGCATTTTCATCTGTTACCCTATAAAACAGCTGTAAAAATGGTTATACGTTTGAAAATATGTGAAACCTTTAGTCTCAACTTCCAGACCTACTACTGGCATTTCACCAAGGCAATTGGTATTAAATATCCTGTTGCATTATACAATTTTTCATGAGTATAAATAACAATTTTAGCACTTATTAGGTCTATTTTAACTTGAGGTCTGCACAGTTGAAAGGGTAAAACAATAATGCCCTGGAATAATTTCACAAAGTTCAAATTGAACGTCGTATTCCTAGATTTTCAGCAAGGAATTCACCCACATTCATCTTTGTACTTAAGCACAAGACCTACGCTTCTAACAGGACTTCTTCCTCTCACAGAAAATACATCAAGCAGCTCATTATAATGAACAGCAGAAGACAACGTAAACTTTGAAGTTAAATCATGCTTTTTTTAAAAATTACATATATATATAAGCAAAATAGTAAGTTTTAGGTCCGATACCCCAGGAAGATAAAGTTGTGTTGCCAAATTCCGCACAACCTCCTCTGTCAGGTCAGAGTGTTCTGAATCCCAGACTAAGCCAATTGTGACAATCTCAGGACAATTCATAAGAACACGACGAATTTTTATTTTTTGACCACAGTTACTCTAGTAAAAAAGAAAAAAAAAATGATGGGAGTTAAAATAGAGATGTTAAAAAAACAGAAGTCCAAAGTTGAGCTACTAGACCAGAAAGAGTGCAACAAAATAACTCTTGCAACTTCTTCTAATTCTCAGATTTAATTATAGTGTTTGTTTCTAACAATTTAAGGATAAAATTCTTTATCATAAAAGCAGTCTGCTGAAGACTACAGCTAAGCTTCTACATCCAATCATCAACTTAAAACAGAAATCTCTGAAAACATCCAAGTGACCGTCACAATTTCTCTTTTGTTCCTCCTTCATTTCATGATTTAAGCTTAGGTCTGTACGTTCTTGTTTACTTTTCTGTGGTTCCTAATTAACAGTATACACACAGAAACACCTAAGGAAGGGAGGAATTAAGTAGAACAAGCTAAAAGAGATTATTTTTGTCAACAGAAGCACAGAATTGTTCCAAGAGAATACAATATCAAGCAGTCAGAAAATACACCTGCTCCACCAAATCAAAACCACCTAGCTCTCCGTTGGATGTCAAGTGAAGAATAACACACAGATCTAATAACTCAGCTTTCTAAGCAGGTCACTTGCACCTACAGTACCATGTTTATCTACAACTGCAGCAATGAAATATAAATTTAAGGGCTTCTTTACCCGAAGCTAGACCGCACTGAAGTGGCCATGGGTTATCTTGCTATTTAGGGGAATACTTTAGCCTTATTTAATATCCTAAGAAATGATTCCTTGTATCTTAAAGTAACACAACATCTTTGTTTACTTACAGGACACTTTCTGTAGTCATCAGCAGTATTTGCTGCTTGCAGCAATTCTGCAAACATTTCCGGCTTGAGACGTTCATGCCTCTCCATCATTCTTTCTACTTCATTACTGTAAAAAAAAAAAAAAAACCAAACCAAACCTCTTAAGAAGGGAGATCCACAGTTAACAGATTTCAGTCAACTCTCAATTAACTGTATCTAACTAAAGAGAAAAAATACAGAGGTAAAACAGTAGCAATACATACTTTTTGTCAAGCTCTCTCTACATGTTGCTTTTGAAAGCCAAACATTAGTTTTGGCCAGTATCTCAAAAACGTGTTTTACCAAAGGATGACACATCCATTTTTAACACTTACAGCATTTCTCTGACGTGCTTTGCTTATTACTGGAAGGGTGTATAGAGAAAAATGAGATACAAGAATAAAAAGCTCTTACCACAGGGCTGTGGTAGAAATGTAACGCACAAATTCCGTAAAAGGCAATGGGTCTGATGATGCTCCACAGCTGCGACACACACACTGCAAAAATCAAAATACTTTTGTTTTTATTTACTCAGGACAGTGGAAACAAACTACTTGTTAAAGCAATCAAGTAAAAGCCTGACCTGTTCATAAAGTGTCATAGCAAACTTCTGATGAGAAATACAGGATTTTGAAGTGCACATATCTGTTTCGCTGTTTGGCACTAAGTGAAAATGAATCCTCTCGAGGATATTTTCCTAAATAGAAATAACAATGTAAATATAAACTGAGCTGATGAAGTCAGAATATACAAGCAGCATTACAGTTTAGTACTCCAACTACTCCACTTGGCTCCAAACAGTCCACCTACAAGTATAACATGTATTTAATTCCATTGCTATTCACAACCCAGTGGATGGGAATTCTCTTCATCTCAAGGTTTCCAAACATCAACACAGCATTAGACAATAGTTACTCAACTTGTTCTTCCAGAGTGCATTCTCCTTTGAATGAAGTGAATCTTCAAGAAAAATTAAAAAGTTCTTGCAGTAAGACATTATATTAATGTCACTGCATGCCATGACTGAAATAGCTTGTGGATCAAGCCTGTCTCTGTTCTTCAGACTTTTGTTTTTCTCTGTGTATCAATCTGATCATATTTACCATATGCACTAAACACAAGTACCCTTGACAGAAGCAAGAAAAAAAGCTCATAAATAGCACATGCCTGTTCCCATCCCAAGACTCCCTTTTTAACCTTAAAAGAAAAGAAAAGCAAGGGAAAAGTATGATGTTTGTCATCAGTCTGGCCACTGAATCAGCACAGCCATTTCTTCCTCTTTTGCCAAAAATACCTGATATTATGGGAAGAAGTGAATCTATTCAAGTAGATCATTCAGACAGCAGATTACTTCAGGGGAACAAATCCATTTTGATTAGATGGCACACTACTAAGAGATTCTCTTTTACTACTGCAATTCATTAACCTGACTGCAAGATCTCAAGCAGCCCTTTCAGGAGATCTGTACTGGATTTTCCCAGGTGGGTGAAAATGCACCTGGCACATAGGTATTCACTTGGGGATACTTCCAAAGGACATCCAAAGCTGCAAGTAATCAAAGCAGCAACCATACTTTCTGCCCTCAAATCTGTGTGTGAAAGTTAACACTTTTTTTTTTTTTACAGTGAACTATTTTCATTGTCTAATTCAGGACTTCTTAGAAAGGCTTTGAGTCATCTTTTACAGCCACAGTAATGAGTCATGTTTTTCAGTAAGACACTTTCATAAGAGCAGGAACTAACTGCAGCAAGACTCAAGATCTTCAAGTATTCATTCACTCTTGGATGAGAAAATGGAAATCTCTTCTGCAGAAGACTTCAGTAATGAGCTGGCTATTTGTAATGGAATGTATTTCAATAGCTGATGAGAGAATACTTGGAGGAACAGACTATATTAATATTTGTACGTGCCTACTCTCCTGAGAAGATAATCCTCCTCTCCATCAAAAAAAAAAAAAATCAGGCGTGATTGAGAGTTCATCATCCTCACCAACCTCCTGCAGTAACATCACACATCCCTCTGCCTGAGCTACAGCGTTAGTGAAGAAAGTACAGAGCAAATGCAAGATTCCTCCACCCCACATTACCAGACACTCCAGTGTCTGTTCCCCTAAGGCATCAAGAAAGGCAGTAGCATTATTTCACTTGTATCCACCTGTGAGTCTGGGGCTACCAAAACAACAGACCAGCTTGGCATGCACAAAACTAACACAATTCTGCTCAACTCTTACAACAAATACTTACAAAGCATTCTGCTGCATCATCCATGAATCCAAGCTGGAAGCGCTGTTCATCCTTAAAACTTTCTGCCAGGGCATGTCTCATATTATCTGATGGGAGTGCTTTTTCTCGACTGTGCTGGAATTGTGAAAATATTGCCTAGAAAGAAATACTATTACTTAGCTTCATTGGTAACTAGATGCTGCGGTTCTACACAAATACATCAGCTCTTATGCAGCATGTCTAACCAGCCAACATATTAGAAGTTTATAAAACAGATTAATTTTACAAATTACTGTTCTCTCTTAAAGTTACTTAGGTTCTGTTACTCATTCCATTATAAAAAGTCACACTACCAAACGGAACACTGCTGCAGTTGAAAACGAACACAGAAGTATATAAAAATGCAAGTGACTGATTTAAGCTCCCAGAAGCAGCACAAGCCCTGGTCTGTAATTATGCAGCTGTTTTTTAATTTGGTCACTGGAATAGCAGTTCAGCATATGTTTCTCATTTTTACAGATGGCACGTATTTCTTAGGACATAACGTAATACCACTCAGGTTAGTTTAACATCCATCATTACTTAAATAACGTAACATTTACATTACTACTTCAGACAGGAGTGTGTATTTATTAAGATTATGGATATGCAAAAAACTCCCATAAATTAGATGGAGTGCTGATAACCCTTGCTATTAAACCAGCGCTCTGCTGAACCAGTGCATACAATTCAAGAGAACGGGTCAACATCTTAAGTTCCAGAACATGAAAATAAATTGCACTTGATTTTTAATTCATCTCCCAGAAGAGATAGTTGGCTACTTTTCTTTTTTGGCAGAGACACATATGCAAGTGACCTCATGATTTAACAAGTACAGGAGGTTCATTTTGAAAGAACTCAAAGTTAAAAGCTAGTAAACCAATGAGAAAACATTTCCAGATGTTAGAAGTTGTGTTCCACTGGCAAGAATTCTAGAGTCAAACCTTAGAGTAAAATAAAGAGAATAAAGACAAAGCAAATCAGGAGAAGCTATTTAATATATAAATAAGGATACATCTTCTTCACACAGCCTGCTATGGTTAAAAAAAAAATTTAAAAATCTGTTGGACAGAAGGCAAAGATACAACAGATAAGCAAAGTTTCAGTGCTAACAGAAATATGTTTTAACCATGATGCATTCCAGGGTAAGCGTCTGTCAATATTTAAACTTCTCTCTCATAACAAAAAGCATGGACTACTGATAAAAATTACAGTAAATATCTCAATGTAAACATGAAAAATTAAGTTTTTAACAGATCTTGTAATACAAGGTAATCTGCTTTGAAAACATTTATCACTTCCCATTTTGACTGCTAGGTCATTTTTGGTAGACAACAGAGCCTTACAAGTCCAGCTTTAAAAAAAGTACAGATTAGCAGTTAAGTAGATATTTGTTCTCATTTTAGTGGCCTGCATAGTCAAAATCCTACCCCAGTGTTACCAAGAGAAGAAAAAAGCATATTTAACTCTCAGAACACCACCAAAACAAAAAGATAATGGACTGAACTGAAGTAAACCAGAATCTACTGGCTGTGCTCTTATTATAGGAGAGGCTGATACAGACAAAATATCCTTCTTTATTAGTGAACAAGTAAGAAGAGTCAAAATAGCCCAAGACCAGCGAAAAACCAACCAAGCAAACAAAAGAACCCCTGAAGTCACAAACAAGTTACTGAAATGCATCCTCATCCAGAATATACTCTACATGAAAACCAAAATGCCCCAGGTTCTAAAGGCAGAACAAACAGAATCACTCAACCAGTATCTCTAAAAAGCCAAGAAAGCAAAACCAGTAGTGTATGTAATGACTGAGGACAGATACTTCCAAGTGAGTTAACCACAATGTTTTGAGATCAGTACCTCAGCTACTGGCCATAGAGTTATAAGCATCACAACTATACTGTTAAAATAATAAATAATTCCGTTCTAATGAATTTCAGAACAGGCATCAATACCACTTCTTATCAGTATTCTAGGGAATGTACCAAAATAGAAAGGCGGGACAGGCCAAACAAGGCAAAATATTCAGGTACAGTAAGTCATTTAGATAAATCACATTGCAGGAGTAATGAAACCCTCAAGAACACGCACTTGAAAGAATAAAGAAAATGTCAAGTCCTAAATTACAGTAGCCTTATGAAGCAGCTGAAGCTAATGTTTTGCTTTGGAAAGTCAATTAAAGGGATGCAAAAATCTATCTTAATTTGTCTTGAGCCCCAAAAACTACAGGAGAGGGTATTAAGATACAGCAAATGCTATGACTAGCTTGAAAAAAAGCACCACCTCATCTTCATAAAGGCACCATTAGAATGGAACAATTAATTACTTACAGATTCAATTGCAACACCGGGAGCACTATGTTTTTCATGTTTCTGAGCACACTGAAGCTGCTACTTTTTTTTTTACTATTATTTCTAGCAATTAGTCATTAAGATTATGAAGTGTTACACGTACATTCCAGCAACTGCCACCCTTCAATCCCTTTTCATTTCTTAAATGCAGCTCTAGGGCAACATTGGACAAGGCCGTGTATGACCAGAACTTCCAAGTGTAATACAGTCTAAGGACCTTTCAAAAGGAAAAGGCCATAAAGCTTACTCTATATTGTGATGTCAGATATGACATGAATCCCTATACACACAAACCTCCAGGAAACTAAAGCTATCTTCCCAAGACAGACGTAAGATTTTATCTGAAAACACAGGTGTGCTTGAGTTATGGTCTGGACTGATGTACGAACAAGATCAAGTGTCCAGCACAGAGGAGAACATGATGTACACCAAAATGCTAGTGAAACAAAGTCCCAAGAAGTTCTGTAGAGTCCAGAGGTTGTAAAAAGGCTGGAGTAAAAGCCTCAGGAAGTTAGTCTGAAGATGTGTAGTCCCAACCTACTTCAACTTGTTGGCTTTTAAAAATTAACCATTTTAACCAAAGAAATAATGGCATCTTTTAGAAAACAATGGAAAAAGACAGAGACATTCAAACTCAGCTGTACTATACTGCAATCATGATAAACACTAAAAATGGCTAAAAAACCCTACACGGTACATAGATTATATACCTCCTGAAAGATTAAACATCACTGCAAACAGTTCATGCCTAAAACGCTCATTCAGTAACAAGATTTGGTCTGTGAAACTCCCTGAGAATAAACTCTGAAATACTTCACTTAACCTTGCCTACAATTTAGCATCGTCAAAAAACACTTCCTCAATGAACTACATTTTCAAATAGCGTTATCCCGCTCAGCTCCCTCCAGATGAGCAATTCCCAGTCCTGCACATCACTGTATCTCCTACCGTATTTGACTATACATTCCACAGTCCATTATTAGAATCCCAAAAATGTCTTTATTGTCAGGTTGCAGTAAGAAGAGAAAGTCCATACTACTAAAAAAAACCCAAACCTCTACACATTTTTTTCATTGGTATTTTTACCGAGGAAACAGAGATACCACGCGCACAGCTATTTCCCTAGTAACTGCGGGCAGCCAAATACCAGTGCAGTAAAAGCAGGAAGAACCTAACAGAATTCGACATTTGGTCACAGGCTTCAGAGAAGTTACAAAACTGCTTGAAGCACAAGTTTTAAGCACTAGTTAAGATACGGAGACCTGACTTACTTTCAAACACTCAAAAGTTACCAGCTTTCATTAGTCTTCCAGTAATATTACCTGCCCTTCATTACTTAAACTGAACAATTAAGTCCTTCATCATTGCCAACAAATACTGAGTAAAAAAAGAATTCTGAGGCCTTCTCAGACAGTAATATAGTCATTGTAAAAGAACTGCATTCAAACACTACAGGAAAGAACAAGAACATACGCATGCAAATAGAAGAAATTTTCATATAAGTTATACTGTCTTTTAAGAGACAAAAGTTTCATGTTTAGGCAGACTATAAAATTTGTGGACTGTAAAATTTATTCTTTAAACACAAGAAAATATTTGTTACAAATATCAGTTAACAGTGTCCTTCTATCTAAGCTGTTTCTTTACACAAGAATGCGTCAAGACATATATATGAAAGGGATATAAATTAGTAAAAATACTATTTTCCCCCTCATTTTGAAAGATGATTCTTTCAAAAATTACTTACCTTTAAAGCACAAAATATGCAGGCATCTCCCTGACACACATGTCCAGTTAAGCCTCTTAAACTTCGTCGAAATATGTCAAGCTGCCATAATACCTACAAAAATAAAGTTTCACAGAAAATAAGAAAGGAGTTTTGCAGGTTCTACATTTAATGCAGCAACATGTAGTAATTTTCATTATTTTCATTTCACATAACATGTACAAGTTGAGCACCAACACTGCTACAAGAATGACCCTCCTTTCCCAGTAATTTGGTAAAATGAGGAGGTAGAAGCAGAAGGTTTGCATTCATCTTTCATAAAATTTAGATCTCCTTTCTAAACAACGGCAAACAATGTGCTTCGTTTGGAAAAAGAGCTGAAGTACTCCTAAGGAAACAAGCAGCAAGCTGAATTGCTTACAGGATTGTTCTAGTCCTCTTACAGCTTCACATAATGGGAAAACAAATACAGCGTTTACTTCATTTCTCTTTCCCTCTCCCCCAACTCTGTGCTTTCTTTCAGATAAAGATGGAAACATGGAAACTGAATTGCTAGGTAAAAGGCAAGCACCATTTTGGGTTAAACCTCTAGTACGTTCTTACAGTCTCTCGCTGAAATGATTGCTGAAATACCTTTGTTTCTCCGTAGATCAAAATAACCCTGGTGCTTAATCAGGTATGTTTCTACCTTTTATTTGTGTAACTACCCTATATAAAGGTCATGTCAGCTTGGCTACACTCTGCTGCTTTCAGTATCTAGTATCTTAGGTACACAATCAGTGCAGTAGTTCAGAAAGTTGCCCAGTTAAATCAATAAACCCAAAAATGAGTCCTCAAGAGGCACCGTAATACAATGGCTGCAAATTCAGAAAAAAAAACACCCCACCTATGTATAAATATAAAAGCTCAAATTTATTAGCATGCTTTTGAAAATGAACGTTCAAACCTCAGTTCTGAAGGTTGAACAGAGGTTAAAAGAGAAGAAAAGGAACACATTCCTCCTTGTAAAAGGGCAGTCACCAATCATCAGCCGCCGTCTGATAAACAGCAGTAGGTTGTGAAGTAGTAGGATTGTCTGAAACTATAACTAAAAATGACTTAAGGTTTAATTTTAGGGCAGCCTAAGGGAAAACAGCAAAAACTGCAAAAGAATATAGGTCATGCTGTTCCACATTGAAAGTAAACCAGCAAACTCATTCTACTAAATCTATTGTACATTTTTATTTTAAACATATTTAGATTACCATACAGACCACACAGATGTACCTCATCTCTCCTATGTTTAAATCCACACCATTTTTAAGACTCAGGAGGGTTTTTTTTTTTTTAGGTAGTCTACACATCTATTAAGCCCTCTGCCAGTCTGGCAAATAATTTAAAAACAACTAATCAAATTCAAAAACTAAGCACTACAGAAAATATTGTTCTGCTCTGCCTATACATTTTTTGTTGTTGTCAATGTCTAGATTTAAAAAAAAAACCTAAATAAGCTAAACTGCCTGGCATTCTCACTTGCAGACAATGTGGAAACTGGTTTCTTGCAGATGGATTTCTGCTCTGTCACAGAAATAAATAGATCCCCATATTCCCTGTCATAAGCAGGTTTGTAAAAGCTCGGTGTTTTATCATGCTGATGTCACTGTATGATTAAACTATGTCTGAGAGATCTAAAAAGCCAACATTTTTTCAATTACAGTTCATGTAAAAACGGAACACTGTGTACGTAAACGTGCAAGAAGCTGGGTTGATAAAACATACGGATATAACAGTAAAAAGAAATCTAGAGTCCTATTTCTTTGGTGTCGAGTATATCTCCTGCTCTAATTCCACAAATCTTTAGAAGATCAGAATCAAAGCTTTCAACTATTTGTGCTGCTTCTGATACGCCCCAGTAGCACAGATTCATCTGCTAACTCTGAAAAAATGCTGTTTTAATAAAAATAGTGTTGCGTTCAATACTAGTAGTACCGGTTGCTCCACTTGAAAAAGTGTCGTGTAAATTTTGCTAAGTAATAAATCTGCTATGTTTGACAGAAACATTAAATCTTGCTGCTTGCATTTTAAAACTAAACAGAGGAGTCTTAAGTTTCCAAATAAAAAAGGAAAGTTTTTCTGATACTCTTAATGCACACAAGCAAAATAACATGCTATCATTTTGTGCAAAATATTTAATCTCAATCAAATCCTTAAAATGAACTGCTAAATAGAATTCCTTCCACACAGTTGTCATTTTTAATACGATTGCCACATTATCTTTTCTTTTTAGGAAAGTCCATTCCAAAAAGACCTGCTATCATGCCATTATGTGTTACTCGGAATCAAGAAGTTTAACTGAGAACCAACTTTAACAGCACTGAGAAAATGCCGTGCTGTTCTGCACACATACCTCAATACAAATGGTAAAACCAGCATTGCCAAGAGAACATTTTCCCTACTGTGACCATCTAAGCTGCTACAAAGCCACAACTGTTGAATAAATTAAGTTTTTTCTTACCTGAACAGCACTATTAAGAAAGCAGCTGTTTTGTCCTGGTTCATTTAACAAGCCTTTTGTAGGGGCCAGGGACAGTATACTTCCAGGCTGATAAACTTTTCCAAGATTACCGCCAGGCTTTCTTAAAAATTTCACCCATGCCATTATTTTGTAGACTTTATAATTGCAGTATTTATGCTTAAATATTTAAGGATATGATGGACGCAAGGCAAAGAAGGTCCCAAGAGAATTCCTATAAAGTCATGGCATTCCATTCAACTCTGTGCAAGAGTTCCATTCACAGGTTTAAGTCCATTTTCCATGGGCAGCTGTCAGCCATCTATCAGAACCAGTCTCTCAGTTAAAATACAGTATACAAAGTTTTTAACTTTCAGACTTCAACAACAAAAAAAAAGTGTCCAGTTAAGGTTAAAACATGTTTAAAGTTACTAGAATAAAAGTTCTTAAGCAAGTTGCACAGTAATTTACTTCTTCCAGGGATACAAATAAAGTATTATTATAAATCATTAGTTGTGTTATATTGCAAGCTTCTATATATCACAAAAATGGGAAGCTTTCGATAGGTGTTATACTCCTGTCCTCTCATTTTGCTCCTTCTTGTTTTTACTTTTAACTGTGATCCATGAAATATATTCCAGTTGAGAAGACTCCATGTTTATTCCATTCTCTTTCCAGTGTATCTGAAATAGGAAAAAAAAAAGGCAAATATAAAACCAGTATTTTCCAAAATGTTAAAGAACTTCTAAATCATAAAAGTGATCATGGCCTAAACAACCTCTTAATCTAAAGGCAGATGCAATAGCCAGGGAAGCAGGAAAAACAATTGCCACCCAGAAGTTGTTTTTAGGGCAGAAAAATTAAATTATTTTATCAATTATCTTCTAACTTCTTATACACCCCTAAAGACCATGGTAAAGTTACTGTAAAGGTTCTGCTAACAACATGCAAGGGCTCATAAAAAGACCATATAACACATGAGTTATTCTAACTTTGAATCTGCAAGTCTAATAAAAGATTATAAAGAAATAACTTTTATTCAACGCTTGAAAGTCTAAGATGGTTTTGATTTCAATATCCCAGCAAATCACATGCACCAGCAGGTATTTCCGTGCCTTAAGATTACTAAGATGTATAGATGGATTCCCAGCTTTCCTAATTTTGTACTACCTAGTAAACAAACACATCATGAACCTAGTGGCATTCTTAAAGCATCCAGAAAAACATAGCTAATAGAGGAAAAACATTCTGGTAGCTGTTCCAATAATTGCTTCCAAGATTTTCAAATTCCAACAGTAAGAGCTGTTTCCCTCACTACTGAAGTTACATATTTAAGGTTAAATGACTCATCACCCAGAACATCACCACAGGCACACGTAAAGCCCATGCAGCAATCATCTCACAACAATGGATTATTCAGTTTGGCAGTACCACACCATCCACCAACATTCGAAATAAGAGCCCAGAATACAACAAACTTCAATTAACCAAAGCAATTAAGGCTGCATATCTGGGAAACACAAAAGAAAAAGTTAGTTTGGGCCTCACATTACAACCAAGATAGTCAGATTTTAGAAGCACATGAGATACCGAAGAAGTATCGGTATACTTCAAAACTTGCAGCATTCTCATTACAGTTTTTTTCCACTGTGCAAACCTTTCAAGACTGGTGAGTAGCATTAAAAAACAAAAATAAATTCTGTAGTTGGAACACTAAAAATTGGAAGGCAACTTTCCCCAGCTCAGAACATCCAACCACACCTTCACATCAAACAGTTCTACAGCTCTCAAATATTGTACAGCTGAGATACAACAGAAACAAATCACGTGACTCTCAAAAATACCTGCCGGAATTCTTGTACCCTTAAAGCCGTTCTCCTTTAGTTAATAGCAACACTGGTATTTGCTTGCAAAAAAAAAAAAAAAAAAATCAGTAACTGGAACCTAACCAGAAGTCTCTTTTGCTCCATGCATAGTCAGACACTTCTGTTTGTTTACTGATGTTACTGTATCTCACCCGTAAGTAATTTGATTTAATAATACTGGAAATAGTAAGTGTGATTTGTGACAGCACTGAGCAAGGAGTCTGAAATCTAACTGGAAACTGACCTTGACAGAATATCATGTAATCACTTTGTTTTCTTTGTGTTCATTTCAATTAACCCAGAAAGCGGGAAAAAAAAAGGAGAAGATGTAGCAAGTATCTGGAAATGCCTATCAGTTGAAGATCTTACTAGAACCTTAAATTATTTAAAAGGAGTATCAACTTCAATTTTTTTTTTTTTCCCCCCACATAAAAGTCAAAGTGCTCCACAGCATAACAGCTCTTCCTCTACAAGGGAATAAACTCTAAGAAAACAGGGATAGAGGTAAACATGAGGAGTAAAATGAAAATTAACACAGGAAAAGATTAAAGGTTCTCTTAATTCAGGTATGCAGAAGTAATAACATGATCTCTACAGAGCAACTAAAAGAAAATATTTTTAACAAGTGTTTTCATTAGAAAGTTTCAGTCCAGTACATTAATAGAAAATAATGATTCACTACAGTAAAGATGAACAAAGAGGAGTTAAGGAAAAAATCTAAGGTGTGTAGCTGTTTATAATCAGATACACATATATGCGCACATATACAAAACCATACATATATATTCAAGAAACCAGTATCACACATCAAAAGTGCTTTGTAATATCAAGTGTAATTTGGCCCAAAGTCCTCTGCTATCGCAGGGAACTATAACTTTTAATTCCTAAAAATAACATCATAACTATGATTTAAAAAAAAACAAAAAAAAACCACAAAAAAAAACCCCCAAAAACAGAAGAATCTTACATTCAGCTCTTTCAGCCATCAAATACTTCCTACTGATTTCTAATTTCATATTTCTATATCCATACTGGAAAACTAACCTAATATTTTTGTCACAAAAAGACCTTGCTTCTTCACATACCAGAGAAGCTTCTTGAGCACACATTTTCCTGGCAATATAGAGTTCTTAATTCTGCTTTACATAATTTCCCATATGGAGAATTATGTACCAATTTCTCTATCTTCCCGCTGCTGTCCCAGAAGACAAAATTGAAGTTAAGATGAACAATTTTCGGTAATCAGTAATATCAAACTTGCTACACTGAAGGAGAAAAAAAAAAACAACAGGAAAAAGACTGGATTGGGAACAGTACAGATGGTCTGTGGCAGCCATAAGGAAATAGATGGAAAGTAAGGCAGACTATGCCAATGATAAAATACAGAAGTTACTAGGAAGAGACTTATTTCTGGTATCCACGCTTCATCTGGAAACAGATCTCACATATTCCAGTCTGAGGGAGGACCACAGCTGGTTATTTAAAGAAATCCAAGGATAGACCAGAATGGCAGGATTCATTTCCAGCCAAAAAAGAGGAAAAGTTGAATTCCTACTTCATAACTTCTTCTCTCATCTGAAGAAAAGTGCAATGATAGACCCAAAGTAATGTTAAACTTGAGAAACATTGGTGTTCTTTTTTCCTTTACATACAGAAGGGAGATAGCTACTACACACACACCTGTGAAACTGACCCCTAGGACTAAATTACAAAACATTCAGGAAGATTTTACTTCTGTAATTCTCTTTTTCAGCCTTGGGACTTACTTATATTAAGTCATAAGGGTAGAAGATATTCCATCAACTTTTATTTTTCTTACCGTACTTTCAAGCACCCTTTCCCCATGTTTCCAAACAACAGATTTATGCACAGATATGGCAGGGAGGGAAGAACCTCTGAATTTACCTAGTCTGTATTTTAACCGCTAAGAAATACACCTGCTGGTTTGCAAGCAAGAATTCTTCTGGAACAATTTAAGACAAAGAGTATTCATTCACTAAGGACTTCTAGAAAGTCACTTTGTCTCGCATTTCAGGGATGTCCTAGAACAAACATCCCACGCACTAAGCATTTCGCTGTTGGGCTGGGTTTCCAAAAACTTATAATAATTCACTGCAAGAATTTAATAATAAATGGTTCTGGATTAGCTCTATGTTACTGTCCTATTACATTAAGATGCTTGCCATTTAATGTCACAGCCACAAAGTTGTGAATACAAACTGTTTCAACCATCACACAATCTTATTCTAACAAATTGCAGAATACATTCACTGTACAGTTGTCCTGTGTGGGCCAGATATTTATCTTCCAAAGCACAGTGACACTGTATTTGTATGTTCCCTATTATCTACCCACGACATTAGTACACCTTTTCCTGAGAATTTAAATACAATGCTAGAAAGATCAGAAGTGACTACTTAAAAATTATTTTCATGCAACCTTGTCAAATTACTCTTTCTATAAATGCATTCTTTAAACTGCATATGTTGAACTAAACATATTCCTCCACAGCAATTCAAACCTGTGTTAAATAGTTAAGAAAAAAAAACAAAAAGGGGATATCAGATAACACTACCTTGACATGCAGCTCTCTGGTCAAGATGACTAAGTACTAGCCTGGAGTGGGACGTTCCACTACGCTCTCTTCACCAACACCTTGTATCAAGGACTAAGGTGCACAGCTTTTTATTCACCAGTAAGAATCTCACTGGAGATGAGCCTTCCAACAGTCCCATAAGCAATGGGATTAACTTCTGTCATCCATCTGTCATCATAGCCTCTCCCGAAGGACAGAAAGTTCAGAGCAGCATTTTGTTTTGAAATTTACATTGTACAAACATCTCAAAGTTCGGTTTTGTAAAAGCAAAGAAAAGAAAAAAGAGAGAAAAAGCCAAGAGCAAAAGAAAGCTCTTGTGGAAAACACTGGCAAAGATGTATGCTTTTTAGGCACAGCATATTTTTCTGGATTTGGACCACCCCTTAAGAGTATCACTCCTCTGCTGACAAGCTTACCCTCATTGGAGATTGTTCCATAAACCAGAGAGGTGATGCTGCTGATCAACCGTGGTTCCTTCCACCTCCCACAATGTTTGGTTAAGCTTTTAGATGACTGGGACTCAGACCACTAACTCCCTCAACCTAAATTCAATACTCTGTAGGACTATGAGGAACTGAAGACTGAAGGCAGCTCTTGCTTGTCTGTGGTAAGCCAGTGTTGTTAAGAGCACTGCAGCATTTACTAGGCACTGGGCTTTGCCAGTTCTTCGACAAAGGTATGGGTGACTGAGGACATAAGTCACTGAACCACACAGTGTCTTCAGTAGGTGGAATCTTTCAGCAAAACAGTTATTTCACATAGTGTTATTGATATGCTACATAATATTTTTAGCAGCTGACGGTTTAAGAAATATTCTTTTCCTTCAGACTAAAGAGATCAATTTTGGATGACTGTTCTCAACCAAAGACACTAAACAAGGGCTACGAAGTCTCAAACCAACATCTATTTATCAGCCTAAGTTCTTCTACCTTGTCCAATTTCAGTCACCGTTCTTCAGTCATCCCCAACCCCAGCAAGCACCTGGCTACCCTCAGCTGTGCAGCCTTACAGGACAACACACACGCCTGTCACCAGTTCCTGGCACTTGCCTTTATAGCTTCCAGAACAAACACACTCATCAGTAAAAATGCCTGTTATTGCCTGGCTCATTGGTAGACCCCAGCACATAAGTAACTGCAGCTGGCACAGTCTTCCCAATGCAAGAAGTAAGGTTACTAAACTAGCTTAGAAATCAGTGCAGCTACTCTTTTACCTAAACAAACTACTTTCAACAAGCACATTTGGGTTTAGGTGTCTTTGATACCCATTTAGATAAAACTGATGAGATAATCAGTAGGTTCTGTGAATACTGGAGCTATCAATGCCTGGCTCCTGATAGTTTCATGTCTCACAGCTGAGTTCTTGCAGAGTCTTCTCCCTAATTGGGGCACATGCCAACTCTGCTCCTTACATCTTCTTAGAAGGTCTCTCTCTTCCAGCGAGCTGTCTGTTTTCATACACTTTGCAAGTACATAATCATCTTTAAGACTTCTATCCCTTCTGTCAAACCAGGTGGAAACCTGCCAGTGGGTTAAAAAGTTGTTGATTGCATGTGTCTCTGAAATTTGGCTGAAGAATAGTTATTTCCATCTTCCCAGCTTCATTTTGCAACTACTCTCTGTGTGTTGCATAAATGACTAATGGCAAACCTTTCTCTAGCCCAATACTAAGGTTACTCTGAATCAACGCAGCTTTTTGCTTCTGCTGGCAGTTCACACCTCTCTGCTGAGCCTGGCAACCCACCCCATGGTCTGATAACGGTGGTAAATCAACTTCTAAACTGATCTGTGTTATAACTTAACAATGTAGATACAAGGCAATGCAACTTTGGAAGGAAGAGTGATTAAATGTATTGTGAGGGAATAAAGTTACTATGGGAAACCACTAGTTTTCTGCAGCCAGCCAACATTATTAGGACTGTGGTTACTTCCTCCTTCTCAACACCTGCAACTGGGACAATTTGAGTGTCTTCCACAGCTCAAAAGCTTGTCATTTAAAATTATCAATTTTTGCCAACAACACACAAACCTGATTTGTACTGTGACAATATTGGTGGTTGCAGGATTTTTCCTCACATTTGAAATTTAAAAAAAAAAAGCAAAGTTGTTTTACAATGTTGAAAAAGACTGAAATTTGAAAGAGATAAACTCTTACATCCACCTCAATGGGGCTGATTCACATTATTTTTGGTCCCTGCACAAATCTGATCCCTTCCACCTTTACCATTGTGTTGAACTGTAAATGTCAACAGATCTCATCTGCCATAAGATACATCTAATGATTTTGGGCACCACCAGTCTTTGCCTTTGAAAATGGTACTACTCACTTCAAAAGCTGTAAAAGAAATACGTTTACAACAATGCAAATTCTCACTATTTGAAATATCAAATAGAGAAAAAAACCTTCATGAATATCATTTTCTTGTAACACAACATGAAACATGAACAACACTGTAAGACAAAACCACAACAAACGAACAGGAAAAAAAACCCACGTTCCCAGTAGTGGCCATTAGCCTTGATTTTGCCAGCCATCTGCACGTACATCAGCCAGTGGTATTGGTCTGACACATTGTTTCTGCCTTTAGTCACCGACTCAAGAAGTCCCCAAGCGACAAAATGAGTGTTTGATGGTTATCTCTTCTATAAATTCTTCCAAGCAATCTTTGAAGGTCTTAAACCCAGTCCTTTCCTATTTTAAAGGCTTCTATTGTCTCTTCTCTAGCCTTTCCCTATTTAGCTGTCCCTCATATGCCAAAACCACTGCTCCTGCACGTCCTACTTCTCTGTATCCTTTCAAAATGGGAGAACCAGAAGCATAGATGCTATCCCAGATAGCTTTTGCATAAGTATACAATTTTTTCTTTAAGCTGTTCCAATAAAAACTTTCCTGTTTGCATCAAAACCAAAACAACAGGCTCACAGCTCAGCATCTCTGGGCTGTTACAACTAGAAAGCAACTTTAGAAATAGCTACAATGGGAACTTGGAGCAAAAATCTTGAAGAACACAAATTCCGAACCCATGACACAGACAGAATTTACAGTGAATCATCACACAGAAACTATAGAGAAGGTTTTTGTTCCTCCATCTTCCTACACCTTTACGACATTCTTTACTCAGAGATTACCACGTATTCTTTCTTGAACCTCAAAATGATAGAGGGTATCTTTACAACAGTACTTCTCACGCTTGCCTTTTTAACCCAGACTAATTGCCTGTCCAAATGGTAACCTTGCCTTTCAGTTTTCTGTGTAGAAGTCTGATCAGCAACAGAAGCGCAAAATACCAAGTTCCGTTCCTTCCCAAAAAGCTTTCTGATTTCTTTAGTCACCAGGAAAACTTATGTAACTTGAGTTACAAGGTAACATCTTTAAACTCACCCACATTTTATAGGCTTGACACAAATAATGTTCTGAATCTTTACACCTGGTGTATTTCTTCACAAACAAATCTGTAGAAACCTTTCTGCAAACATTTCACTCAGTCCACACATCTAAAACTCTGACACAGTCCATCTCCCTGTAACAGTCTTAATCCATCATCATGCAACCCAGCCCTGACAAACTCCAACTTGTTTCCACTTAAACCATGAGGAGGTTTTCTAAGACCTGTTCAAATGGGTTTCATTCCCATCACTATGCCCCTCAAGTAACTAAACTGTTTTACTCTACCAAGAGGCATTAACCAAGGGAAAAATTACTTAAGCGTTGCAACCAAGGTCTTAGAAAGCAACGTAAGCAAAATACGTGGCAGTGCTAATATCCTGACCGTAAAGTCCTATGGGTCTCATACCCAAACAATTCCGTCAGTAGTACATCATGCACTCTGTATCACTGAAAAAGATGCTGGACTATCAAATTATGTAATGAAGTCAAGCGCATATTTTAGGTGTTTCTATTGTCAACACCTCACTGGTCCAGGATAGTAACTTTTTACACAAGTGATTTGATATTTTAAAAAAGCAACCAGTAAATACAACTCACTTTACAACAATCAGTTAGGGGAAAAAGGCATTGCGCAGGATTTGATGAGCCTAGTTTATATTCGGATTATAACATGAGCTCTCACTATTTTGATACCTAAAATCTCTCTTTCATTCCCCAAGAACAGAACAGTCAACACTAAAGTCAGCCAAGGGAATTTCCACTGCCTTGGGTGGGAAGGGGATGCTGCATCACCGACCAGGCACAATCCATTCACACATTATGGTTTTGCTCTTGAAATAGTTCCAGCAGCTTCAAGGTTAAGCAAAAGGTGATTTTCTTTCTTTTTCTTTGCATACGCAAAACAAAGCCTTAAGTAGAGACAGGCAAAACTCACTTTCGTGAAGGGAAAAAAAAAAACCAGCGCCAAAACAAGAAGTATTTCCCCCGAGAAGCCGAAAATCCAAGTGAGGGATAAACGCGGACGAGCCGCGGAGCAGACACTCCGCACACACCGACCGAGGCGCCTCGGAAGCCCCGTACGAGCCGAGCCGACGCCGCAGCCTCCCGGCGCCGCGGGCAGCTCCGCGCCGCCGGTACCGGCAGTTCCTGCGCCGGGCGCTCTTGGAAGCCGCTCCCGACCCGCCCGCCGGTGGGCCAGCGACTCCCGCGTTAAACATTAACTCCGCACGCTGGCTCTCGCGGAGCCGCATCCGCGCCCGCTCCGGAGGCGCCCTCGCCCCGCCGCTTACACAACGCGCGGTCCGCGCCTGACCCGCACCCGCCCCGAACTCGCCGGGGGCTGAAGCCCCGCACGCCGGGCCCCGCTCCCCGGACCGCGGCCGGAGGCCGGAGGCCGGAGGCCGGAGGAGACGGCGGGGACCGCCCCGACGGCGGAGCGCGCAGCGGCAGCGCCTTCTCCTTCTCTCTCCCCCCGGCCGGCGGCAGGTGAACGGCCCGCGGCGGCTCCCGCCCCGCAGGGGAGGAGAGGCGGAACCCCCCGCTCCCCAGCTCAGCGCCACGGCTGCCGCCGCCTCGCCCCTGCCCGACCCCCGCCGGCCCCGCCGCGCTCACCTCCCGGCCCCGGTCCCGGCCCCGCCGCGCTCACCTCCCGGTCCCGGCTCCGCCCTCACGGCAACTTTTGCTCCCCGCCACAGCGCGCGCCTCCGAGTCTGGCGCTCGGGGCCGGGAGGCGGGGGCTGCCCTGCGCGCGAGCGCCCCCTTCTCCTTCCGGCTCCGCCCCGGCCTCATGCGCAGTGGGGCGGCGCGGGCGGGGGCACGGACGCGCGGCTCCCCGGCGGTAGCCCGGATCTTCCCGGTGCCAGGAAGAAGGGAGGGGACGCCGAGAGCGAGCGGCCAATGGCAGCGCCGCCGCCTCCCGCTGCGGCCGGTGCGAGCCCGGTGCGGGGAGACCGGCCGCGGCGCGTGCGCGCTCGCGCAGCCCGCCCGGCTCAACGGTCGGCGCTCGCGCAGCTCGCCCGGCTCAACGGTCGGCGCTCGCGCGTCTGGGGGCGTTGGAGCCTCCGGGGCGGCGGGAGCGGCAGGGTCCGGCGGGGCCCGGGCTCTGGGCTCTGGGCTCTGCCCGGGGCTCGGGGAGCCCGGCCGGGTGACGGGCTGCCGCACGCCGTTCCTCCGTCCCGCTGCCGCCGCCGCTCGGGGCTGCGGTTGCCCCACGTGCAAAAGCGGCTGCACCGCAGGTCGCTGGGAGCAGCTCTCAAAGGCGTCGGGTCCCAGCCCAGGAGGCCTCTGTTGGGGCCCTTCCAAACCGCTGGGTTTTCGAGGTAATAACCCGTTAAAACGAGCATGGCATTGGTTGTTTTCCCAGCAGTTGTTTCCCGGTGCTCGTTTCAGGATACGTGTCGGGGCACGTCGGCTTTCCTTGCGGAGCCCATCAACCAGCACAGGCACACGGGGGGCGGGCGGAGCAAGGGCTGCTTTTAAGCAAACTTTTCACAAGTCGCATCGCGTTTGAGCGTCAGGTTGCCCAGAAAGATCCGATATGATCTATCACCTGCTCTTGAGGTCGCTGCCCCCAAGTCGTGTTCTCCTAGGGCTTTTATCTGGTCTATTATTTTGGAGAGGGAGGAGTGTTTCCTTTTGTTAGTTGCAAAAGGAATTACGTGTTGATAAACACTCATCTTGGTAGGTGCTCAAGTACCGTCAATATTTGTTTTCCTGGATAAACATGTAAATTTCATTAACACATTTCACTTCGAGGTTAGTAATGATCTTTCAAGTATTACCACACCCAGCATCAGTCTTTAGCACATGCTGCTCAGTGCAGCTTTTTGTATTATCTCTTCCAATTGCCTTTTTTTTTTTTTTATGGTCTTTTAGGATTGGAAGAGTGTATAAAGCCGTGTTCGCTTTTCCAATTGCATCTTCTGCAATAGGAAATTAAATAAGTTCCTTGTAAAGATCCCTCCCTGCAAGTCCTTTAGGTCATCCAGGTTGCAGTAACATTTCCCTCCAGAACTGACTGTAGAACACAAGGCATTGCATCAAATTAGTTAACAGCTTTATTTAAAGATTGTGCTATTGTTGTTCTTATATCCATTTTCATTCTAAAAAATCAATTGTAATACATTTTGCTCAGACTTTTTGATAGTTATTTTTCCATTACATTCCTAGTGTAAGAAGCCCCTTGGCAAGGGCAGTTTTCTCAGTTTCACTCTCCCAACATTTTTCATCAAGTGGCCGACATTTTACTTGAAAAAAAAAACCCCAGAAATTCCTTGGGGAGATTTTCATTATGTTTTCCAGGCTTTTCAGTGATTTGGATACTCATATTCACAGGTTGGAATTGCTTAATACAGGATTTGTATGAACTGTTTTTTCTTATGATTTGAGATGTTACAGCCAGTAATCGACGATATATACTTCTAAAGGTTGGTGTTTTTTTTAATATAAAGTTTTTTAACAGATACCATATTTGCTTGCCTCTCATTTTCTGAAAAGTTTCCCGGACTTTGTGATTTTTAAAGGGAATTGAATATATGATTATCCCATTGTCCTAAGTTTTACACAGTATATTGGAAGAATTAGCATACTTAGGTTTTTTTGTGGTGTTCTTTCTTAGCAGCTTATTGATAGGTATTTGAATTTCTAGTTCTAACTAGAAATTTTCAGATAAAAACATGTTAAAAGTTGGTGTGTTAACATTGCCTTTAAAAATCCGATTAGTGCATTTTGTCGTGGTATAACCATCCTGCTTATCATTTTGGTTAGTATCGGTTTAGTCCTAGATCCCTGCATTACTTCTTTGCAAAGGCAGTCAAGCAAAGGCATCTGTGAATCCCAAAGTAGGATTATGACCTCATTCTGATTATGACCTCGTTTTGATATTTTTGCTTCTCCGTGGACTCTGCTTTCTTGTTTGCCTTTGCCCTTTCTTCAGCACAGATTTGTTGTTCACTGCTAATCTTTTAGAAGTACCTTGGGATTTATATTGATTTTTTTCTGTTCCTTTTTTTCCTCAGAGTAAGTGTAGTCTGTGAGCTTTAATTATGGCATATTTTAAGATTCTCTACCAGTGAATCTTAATAGAGTCTTCCACACAGTTCAGACTGAGAATGACACAGGTGCAGCACAGGAAGCCCTAAATGAGCTAAAAGAAGAATTTTAAAATTAGAATAAATGGTGCAAGTACAAAACAATGGTACAAGGGCAAATTATTTCCTGTTGCAGTTATTGTCGGTACAGGATATGTGCTGCGTGCATGATGCAGGGATGCAGAATAATGTTTATATGGTTTTACTACTGATGTTTATGTAAAGTCTGGTACTATTAGTAACATAGATTGTTAAACCAGAGAGTTAGAGAGATGCAAAGCTGTTAAACTTGGAGGAGAGAGATCCAGAGTAAAGTAAAATAGGTTTTTACACTTCTGCTCAGTAATCCAACCATTCCGCTTGGCTCCAGGCTAACAGGCCAATATTAAGATTTTTCAGAAGGAAGAAAGAATAGTGTGGCTGAGTGGTTGTGGGGACAAGGGGGTGTCGGGGTGTGACACGAAACACAGAGCTGGAAAAGAATGGAGGTGGGCTATATGCAGATGGTTAAGTATATCCTGGGTGTTGGGCTTTTGCACCTGTCCAATCCAGGCTCAAACATTTATGGAAAGTTATGCACCAAAAGAAAGATTTAAAGATAGGAGGGATCAAAATGTTTAAAAGTAATTCCATTATATATTTTTTTTTCCCAAAGCTGTAGGCATAAGTTTCATTGATGAATGAGATGCAAATCTGTTTCACAGCTGCACACAATAAGGTTTATTTTTCTGTTAGAACTTTTCTGTTTCATTGTCACCTATACTATTGTTGCCACTGGCTGATCTGCAAATAATTCAAATTCTTTCCTCTCAAATATTTGTTTTATGTATAGTGTTTCTATGAGCATTTTAATACATGTAACTGCATGTGTTCTGTGTTCTCTATTTTCTTTCATATTTCTTCTTAACACTTTGAGCATCCTTACAACAACCTTTTCAAACAGTTACTATCCTCTTCATGTTCAAATGATTCATAAAGAAACATCTGCTTCAAATCTCCTCAGATTGGAGGGGTAGAAGATTAAATTTTGTGGTTTTTAAACAGTTAAGAAATGTTTTGAGTAGCTAACTGATTTTGTCATTGTTGCTCTTTTTCTTCTGCACCCATCTTTCTTCCTCCTTACAAGCTGATAATCATGTGAAATCAGCTGTGTATACTTAACAGGAACTGTCTATACTTATTGGGGGAGTACAAATTGGGGGATTTTGCAAAAACTAGATTAGCAAATTGTGTGTAAGTAAATGCAGAATTTAAGGTGTGGTTTATTAGTTAAACCTTTTAAAACTATTTTCTCTGAATGTACTTTGGCACTAGACATTATACTGCCTATTGTGGTCCAGTCTATTTTATCTGCCTATCATAAAGGATGTTATGTGATCAAGTACCATTTATCACTGACTATGATATTCCCATTAAAACTGAAAAGTATGTTTAATTCCAGTGGCTGGGAACTGCTGTCATGTTTTTGTGAAGTAATAACTGAGCTCTTAAGAGGGTGTCTGAGGCTGTGCTACTCAGAAGAAAAACAATAAAGATAATAATTCTTCTAGAAGAACGTGCAATTTGAAAGACAGCGGGGAAACTGGGCCTGCATAGGCAGTAGCAGGATAAAGTTTGAGTAAAAAGTGAAACAGTAAAGTTTGATTGGTTGTTTAAGGTGTTGTATTGCTGAACTACTTAAGAAGGATGTGATTTTTCCATGTTCCTAAGCCACTGGGGTATTGTCAGATCATGTATGTAAACTTTTCTGCCTGGAGAGCAGAAAAAAAACCTTTCAAATTCCAAGACAATCTTCTAGTTGCTTGTCTTCAGGATCCCTTGTTTTTCACCCAGTGGTTAGCTCAGTGCTGTTCATAAAACTGCAAGGGTTGCCCATAATAAGGAAACCAGATAGTTTGGGAGGAAAGCCATAAGGAATAAAAGAACTAGAGAAAAAGTAAATAGTGTTTTTATTATTTTCAACATAAAAGAGTAATTGTATGCATTTGCTAGGGGGGCTGAAAGGACTCCCTAACAACATTTTAGTCCAAGTTATCTAGGTTGTACGCTCAGCTATATTACAAAAATATCCAAAAGGAGAGCAGAACAGGTAAAAAATACCTTTTCAGCTTGCAGTAAGCTAAGTGAGGACACATTGTTTCACGAGTAACTTTACCTAACTATGCTTCAGTCCTCAAGTCTCCCCTGAGTACCTACACCCACAGCCTTTCCTTTTAAACATACTCTAGCAAAGTTTTCCTTATGTAGCCTGTAGCAAGCAGTCACATGAAGCTTAGTCATCTGATTGCTCTCATTCCCACATCCTGTACAGAGGCTAAAATTTATATGCACTTCCACATCCATTTTCTTCTTCAAAATAGGTTAGTGGAGCATTTCTTTAAAGACTTATTCAGACAGGCATGTTCAGTCAGTTTCCCACTCCTTTTTTTCATCCTATCTGGAGCTGTATGTTTAAAGGTGTTTTACTTTTCGTAGCCTTTCT
>JAVSBS010028840.1:26592-38312 GCA_033124195.1 Coracias cyanogaster | reverse complement strand
CCCCCCCCCCCCCCCCCCCCCCCCCCCCCCGCCCCCCCCCCCCCCCCCAACAAAAAACCCAATACCACACAGACTTCAAAGGTCCAAGACCGGACACTTGGTCACTTTGAAAGAACACTGGGCAAGATACCAGTGAAATCTGAATCGGTCAGCCAGCGTTCATTCTGCTCAGAGATAGTCAACACACACATTACCTGGCTATTACTACTTCAAATTTGCTGGATAAACATGAAAAAAAATTTTATAAACTGTACACTCAAAATAGACACACCTATTCTATAATTTAAAAAAAAATCGCAGCATCTCAGGAAGGAACACTAAAAGAATCATCAAATCAAAATTTCACCTCAGACTTTCTTACATGACTCCAGGAGACTTAAGAGTTGGTCAGCAACAGCCTAGCTACCTCCTTGTTTCGCTGCAAATATAAATGTAAGGTGAGTAGAATATGACGAAGCATGAGAACAAACAGGCTAATTCCTAACTTATAAACCAGCATTTTGTTACCTGTCGTACATGAATACAGACCACCAAAGCATTGCTCCCGTTTTGAATGCCAGCTCTCTGGAGAACCAAAAATTACTACCTTGATGTAAGCATCACTTTCAATTCTAGAGTACATATCAATAGTTGCAACAGAACCACAGCAAAACAAACTTCTTCAGCTCATTTCATACAGTTTCACACCAATTTCCAAATTCTTAAAAGGAAAAATGTTAGAAATTAATTACTTTGATTATTTTTAAAACTTAGATGTGTCTCTTGATAAAGAGTTGAAGTACGAGGTATAGCAGGTATAGTTTCCTCTCTACACACTCCATAAATCTCCTTCTTCAATAAACAATTCAAAAAAGCCCCAAATTGCTATTGCTATCATGATAAACATTGGAAAGTTCTGCTTGACCTTTTATTAACATTTTTCTATACCAATATGGTTCTTTTGCTACAAGCACCCTAAGGAATTATGAAAAATACTTTTTTCTGTAGTTTAGCCCATGTGCACTTAATAGACTCACAAATATAATACCATTATAAAAAAGAAAAACTGCCAACACTGCTAAAAAAATTGTCATAACACTAAATTATTATATAAATATAAAAGGAGTATGTCTGTAAAATATTCACTCAATGAACATCCCAAGGTGATGATTTTGCTATGTTGTTTTTATTCCTGGGAGATCCATAACACATTTGGATATGCCACATGTCACCACATGAATCAGGCAGTTAATGCATGTGCTTTTTAGAAGCAGAGATGTCTTCCCAATAGAATGTGCTATAAAAAAAAAAATGTTGAGATTCTGCTGCTCTGTCTGATAGGCATAATTTAATGTCTTGCTTAGAATGCTGCATCTTAAGGAAAAATGTGCACTGTCCTGTGTCGTTATTTACAATATTACTAAATCTATGCAAATATATTTCCCTGAGCTTGCTATTATATAACAAAGGTCAACAATGGTTGAAATATTTTTAAACACATTCCCAATATATTTTGTATATAGCACTAATGTCCAACGTACATACATATATCTTAATATATTTTCAGATATTTCTATTCATTTTATCTTGCTGTAGATTATTATAATAAATATGTGGGGTTTTTTTCTTTAAGACTATAGAAATTGGCCTATCAAGCAATGGCTTTTCATTAAGAATGCTAATTATACATTTGTTAACAATGCGTCATTTAAATTACCACATAACATGCCAGCACTATTTAACAAAATTGATTTTAGCATTCAATATCCAATGCTATTCAATAATAAACAGATATTCATTTGAGAAAAATTAAGATAAAGGTTTAAAGTTCTACTAACTGTGGGATTTATTTAATAATTTCTACCATTTATATTTGTTTCCACTCACATTTAAGCTATCTATCTGTCCCATTCTGGGAGAAATATTTGTCTTTTGTGAAAACTCTAGACATCTGACTCCGTTTACATATGCCTCTTGTCATTTCTACCTTTATGCCCACATCGCTATTAACAACAATTTTGTTCCTACAAATGAGATTGTATCAATGATTAGCACGTAAAAACTTGAACCTCTCAGAAAGCAGGAGAATATAAATTTTCTCCATTTTTTCTTTAGTTTTTTCCCCTTTTTTAAATTCATGTTAAGGACAGTATGTATTTTCTCTGCAGAAACACGGATGCTTTTTCAAATTCAGGACTTACAAGTTAAAATATAAAAATGTTCCTTGGTACATACAATACCACTGCAATGCTGAACAATTTGTAAGTTGCCTTGTCAAGTAACCAACATCTTTCCAAATTTTATGCAACTATGATTTCAAAATAGAAGTGAATGAAATTTTTCACATCTTTCCTAAGCGAAAGCTGTACCATGTCATTTTAGCTGAGCACTGAATGAATGTTAGTTTTCATCAGTGGCGTTACAGATCTGCATGTCTGAAAAAGATCCTTAGATTTTTCAAGGCTGAACAGAATCACATGTTCTACCTAGTGTGACTTACTTTTGCCATAACACTTCACCAACCAATTCCTAGATCAAATCCAACAGGCTGAATCGCTATAAGTGGTGAACAGAAACAGGTTAAAACTCACCTATATTACTGCAGAATAGGAACAGCAAGTTTTTTCCTCATGTTTTCATTGCTAACGAATTTCTGACAGTCATTTGTCTGGGAGAGGCAAAATGACATCCTATGAAGAACATGCTGAGTGCAAAACATATCCTGGGTCAGCATTTACTATTGAGTAATGTACTAGCTGTTTTACATACTCCTACCTTGAAGATCACCTCTGCTGTAACATTAAATACTAGATATAGCACTTTGCTCAGTAAATACTGAGCAAGATTTAGCTGACTACAGCTACATTAAACTGTAGCATGCTGGACCCAGAAATATTTTCAAGCTGTTTGCATAGTTGTATACCAAGGCCATAACCCAGCTCCACCTCTAAAACATAGGCCAGATAGGGACCAAGATATTGGGGAACATCCTGGCACGCCCTTCTGTGTTTAGGCTATACACTTAGCTTCCCAGTGTATCTGCAGCTAGCAGGCAATACCATTCATTCCTAGCACCAATCTAACTGCTGGCATTGAGGCAGTAAGGATTCTCCATCACTTACCCACCATACAGGTTGCAACACTTAGACTCTAAAGCTCAAGTCACAGGGTCAGATCAATGGGTAACTGAACTTTGTAACCTGTCTCCAGCAATGCGTGTAAGCAGAAGGTAGGAAAGAAACAGGGCCAAGATGAGATACTTCCCCCTACTATTATCCCTGCCTTCAGATATTCTCAGGTCAGAATTTCTTGCATTTTTCATCTACATTTCTACCTGAAGCCCTCTACTGCCACTCTCAATCTTTTCAAAGTATTGCTCAGCATCTTATATTTCAGACATGTTATGTCATTGCTCTGTCGATGTTTTCATTCTCTGTGTAGTGTTGGTTTATCACTAAAGCTGACATTTCAATTTCCTACATGTTTCAGTCATCTCTGACAAGTCTTTATTACTTCAGATCAGTTCTTACCCATTTTGTTTAATATTAGTTCAATTACTTGAATATTAACCATTCTTGTTTTTCAACTAGTGATAATTTTTTTAATTTATACAGTTGAATTGTAATTCTAATTCCACCAAACTGTAAGAACTGTCATTCTGGAATTCTATTCAAAGCCAAAGTCATTTATTTTTGTGTATGTGGTACAGCTTGCCTTTGCAAATCAATCAGTTCGTTATGCAGATAATTACTTAATCAAAACTACATACAAAACCACTGTGCCTGGTAATATAATGGAACTTAACCCTGTTTTCAGCATACATATTTCTCACATTGTTCTAAGTCTTCCTACTTTCCCATTAGTACGCCCATAACTACTTTCTATTTCTCTTTCCTTGCTTAGCATGGTCTACATTGGCTGTGGATCAGCTAAATTTTCATTCATCTGAATTCGAAAAATAACACAATCATTTGGAAGTGATAATATACACGAAGCTGTGTTTAGATCTAGGAGAGTCCTGGTCAACAAAACATTGCAATTAACTCCCATTGCATTTTTAAATATAGCAAAATTGTACTGATTAAGAAAGGTGACACTTAATATCATCATCCTATTAAGCAGTGTCTGTCAAGCATACTAACAAAAGAAAGCTATCAAAAGCTAACACATACTCAAAAGCAAGACTACAGCTTGGCAAGTAAAAAGCTAGGCAATAAGATATGAATAATGCCTACAACTGACAGGAATTTGTGATGAAAATAATAAAAATATTTTGAAAATACTGGGCAAATACTTTTAATTGTGTCCATGAGGGTTGTCTAGAAAAAATAAGATCTTTATTCAAGACTGGAGTTAGTTTCTTGGTATTATACTTCTCTCATGTACGCTAACATCACTGCAGAATTTCACAAGGCCCACTGCCTCCACTTAAAGGCCAGTACTTCTTCTGATGTCAGGGAGACCTGCTAACAACACCCTGTATCTCTTCACATTGTTCACCCAATTCTAATAAATATTGGCAGTTTTTCTATTATACTTCACACAACTCCCCCCATGAATACACACAGACATAGGAGGAAAACTGACAATGTTTGATGCATTAAGATCACCGTTCAGAAAACACCAGTACCCCAAAAGGATTATACCCCCAGAAAAGATGATTTGCCTTGAGTTTCTCCTTGATGCGTATTATTTCAGGTACAAAGGCAGCTATATCTTTGAGACTTTGGACAACTGCTTCCTTTCTCCCTTGATACCAAATCCAACCTACTTATTTTGCCATTTTCACACTCCCTTCTATCTTAAAAGAAAGAAAAGGAGGTAGAAAAATTGCAAAAAATCCAGAAGTCCTTTCAAAGAAAGATATTCAACAACCCTAAGTACTAGACTTTTTTTTTAGAGGGCTTTAACTAACATTATCACAAGCAACAGATTGCCTTAAGATAGGAAAGTATCATTTTCAGACTCTTTAAGAATACATTTGCCAAATATGTACTTTATGTTGCAACAAATTAGTGAACAGTTAATCATGTGCATTTGTTGGTGAAGGTATGGTGACCAGAGTCTATTGGTATATTTAGTGAGTTATTTTGATATTATACTTCAATAGCAAACTAATTTAGCCAACTAATCTTGTTTATTCCCTAAATATTGTTAGTTTCTATCAGTCAGATGATTTTTCCAGACACTTACATAACAAGCATTAAAAAGATACATTTAGCAGCTACAATTGTTAACATAACAAAGGCTACAGAATCCAGAGGTTATTGCATTCTCCCAAAAGTACTTAAATAATAGCCTAAAATCTGAAGAATTACTTTAATACTTCAATAAAAATAACCCAATTCAAAACATTTTCAAGGAAACAGAGCTCCTTGCTCTAGGCTACCGAATAATGGCTGAAAGAAAGTATATAGCTTGTCACTTCTGATTAGAGAACTGTGCCTCTGTGCTTTGAATGAGAGGCATGTCTGGTAATAGGAAGTGCAGATATTAAATTTAATAAAATAACATGGAATACGATATATATGAAACTTGACCAAGTATAGCACAAAATGTAACATACATTACCCTGCTCAGTCAGCTACTATGGCCTAGCATCTAATGACAGACTTAATTTCTATTTTCCAAGGAGAATACTACAAAAATATAATTTTCAGATTATACAAATATTTTATCAGACTATGCCCAAAAACGTAACCAAAATTGCCTCACATGTCTATAATATGAATACATAAAAATAAGAGAAAATTGCTAAACTACAAAACGCTCAGCCTTAAAAGGCCACAGAAGGACATCAGGTCTTGCAAATAAGTAGTTACAAAGACCCTGATGCTAAGACATCACGGCATCAAATGACCCACAGCATATATCCTTCTTCCCAGGTTTAAGGATTAGTTCATTTGGGGGGTTTATTTGTTGAGGTTTTGGAGGTGGAGGGGAGGGGAGTTGGTTTAAGCACTATCAGGATACAGCATTTGCATATTGTTTATGAAGAGGGAAGTGCCTTATCTCTTTATTCTGGCATTCCAATGCAAATCCTAACAGCTTTGTCTTTCAAGACATTAACCCTCAGCATGTATTTTCACAATTATATAACAAGCTCCATCTAGTTCTTTCCCTTCCCTTTCTAACACAGAACTATGCTACCTGTGATATGACACATAAGGGATTTTAAAACAATTCCAAGAGCTAATCCCAGTAAACCCAGAATTAAAGTTCTTGTTTTCATATTTCACTTTCAAAATATTTAGAACTTTGACAGATATGACATTATGTTTTCATTAAAACAGCTGATTTCAAAATGCTGCACTGTGCAAAAACACCATAAACAGTTTATGATGAACTGCCACACTCTTAATTAAAACAATAAATCCAGTGCACAATATTTGTGCAGCCTCTGGTTTGACCTTTGCCTCTTGCTATCCACTACCAAAGCTGCTGCCTCATTCTGTGCACCAGATGTAGAAGGTTTTAAACCATGATCTGAAAGGCAGTAAAGATAAAATAAGAGAAAATGTGCCATTACTCTTTGCAGTTATGATTAATTCAGTTCATATTTTACAATCTGGTTATGGAGTAAAACTGCAGACTTTACATCAAGTATTTGCCATTCAATATACCAAATGTATAAAAATGCCTGATACTTTAGAAAATGGCACAAAGCTAATTCACAACCACCACATGAAGGACAGAAATAGGAATAATAAAAAAAAGGACTGTAATTAGCTATCCATCTAAAATAACGAAGCTATCTCAGCCACTTGATGGTCAGTCTTGGCAACAAATGCATCTGTTATAACAAAACAAACTAATGCTTTCCTTTATCTCTCTACCATTTGATTTTAGATTAAAATATCCTTTAAAACTATCATGTCTGTTCCCTAAACACAAACCAAAAGTTATTAATTACTACTGCATGCTGCAACAATTGCAGATTTGTTGTGTCTTCCTGGAAACAAAGTCAAATGCCAAAACAATTCAAAGACCTAAGCACAGGAAATGAGCTCGGATCCTGGAGCACAAGCCGGTGTAGACAGAAATCTTACAGAAAAGAAGATTAATTGAAAAGTCCTCATTCTGGAAAAACTTATACACTTATCAATTCATTAATCCACGACCATCACATGAAGTAAAGCCTGCAAGAGTAAACATCATGGTCTGTTTGGTAGATTCACACATGACTATTCATTGCATACTTAGTATTTTCCCTTTCTGTCAAAAGGAGTCAGTTTATAAAATTAAGCTAATATAGTTCATGATCACTTTTATGAGAAATTAGCATTATTTTTTTTCCTTAAGATGAAAGAAGGAAAATGTTCTATGTTGCCAGACAAAGAAATCAAGATTTAAATGCAAATCCACTCATGCCCTAAAAAGTTAAGATTTCCTTTTTTATAACAATTTCCCATGAAAAGCTCTAGAGAACAAGAACCTTATTTTGCTAGTTCTTTGATTTTTTTTTTTTTTTTCCACTCCTCAATTTCAGCTAGAAATTAAGAAAGAAAAAAAAATAGGAACACACACATAAAACTTTTCCTGGGTTTGGTTCCCTACTCAGTATTCATTAGGCATTCAAAATCAAGGCGCACTGCTGTTCAAAGAAATGTATCATTTTTCCACGTAATTCACAAACAACCCAAAAGTTCAAAGTCAATGAATGAGTTCTATGGGGACACAAAAGGGAAACACGCACATACATCAAGTTTCCTGCCTACTGAGAAACTGGGAAGTATTTTAAAAGTCAAGACATAAAAAGAAATCCACTCCATTGAGAACTCTCTTATCATTGTTAATATTGGTAACTATTCCTTGGATTTCTTTGTAAAAAGAAGCACAGAGTAATTAGACCATAATCAGTGAGAACTAAGTGAGCAGGGTAGAGACCTCTAGAGGTCCCTTCCAGCCTAGAACATTCTCTGATTCTATAAAAAACAACCAAGCAAACCCAACACTTAAACAATTTCAACTTCTCAAAAATAGCTTCCAAACACTTCTTTAGAAGAAAAATAGGAACCATGCAGTTATTAGAGACTTCAATATTTATATTATTCTGTGACTCTCCCGACCTTGGGGAGAAGACTATAAAAACGTTCACAGTGAATGAGAGCTTTTAAACTAAAAATGGAGTAAACTTCTGGAGAGGTATTTTACTTTTAGAGCTTCACTTATTCTGTTTGCATTACTACAGGTCCCACAGACGTCTGTCTAAAAAACTTGTGGAAAATGAAGTACATGAATTAGGAAAAGGGCCAAGAATCTCTGAATTTTAAACCTAATACAGGCAAATTATTCTTCCAGCAACTTTTCCACACTCTGGCATTTTCCTGTTTCCTGTATTTCTAAATAGATGGGAGCAGAAGCTACCACGCTTGTATAATCTTTGAAGCTGTTAGCTAATTTCTGCAAAGCATAAAATATACTTACAAACTAAGAACTCAGAAGGAAAACAAAGAAGAGGGGTTTTTTTTGCATTATAGACTCTCAAATTTAATGGCACTCTCATGACTACAGCAGGCCCAATTCATAACATTAAAATGTTTGGATTTTGCCCACTGCTCACTTTTCCATAGCTTTCACAGAAACTTTCAAAGATAAGCAAAAGTCTAACTCATCACCAAATAACCAATATTGTTTCAAGCAATCCTTTCTAAATCCACACAAAATGCATTGTTTTTACACTAGAGATGCAGATTCATAAACTGTACACACATACCTCTTCTCTCAGAAAGGACTGGATGTTTTTCAAGAGCAGGTAGGAAAACAGGAACACAGGATTCACTGAAACCACAACTGCTGAACTAAATGAGAAACGCCCTTTTAAATGATTTCCTGCAGGTGTTTTGTGACTGCAGCACCAGTTGCACTCACTTAGTCTAACAAGGTTCTGAAGCAAGTGTTAGGATTGGGTGGGGAAGGGAGAAATGTTGGGGAAGGGGCAGCTGATGTAAACGAAGACTGATAGACTGAGACTTTTATCGTAATAGTAAAAACAAACCAAACCAAACCATCACAGGATCTTCTTACTCCTGCAAGTAAGAAAGTAAGAAAGATTCTGTGAGCCTGGTTTGGACTTGGGTTACTGTTATTTCACCTTCAACCTTTCAGCTGTCCCTTGTGACACAGCAGGATCCCATCAAGGAGCTTGGTTACACATGTGAAACTCATGTCAGAGTACCAAAACTGTTTCAGTGAGTTGACCAATAAGGAACCTGGAGCAAGAATACTGTGCAGGTGGGGGAACAACTCCAAACGACTAACTAATCCTTAATTATTTCACAATTCCAGTGAAATAACATTTCCAGTGTATCAACATTTCATGAACAAACATTGAAACTGCAGGACAGAAATTGCACTTTCAAGATGCAATTGCATTCTAACGTAGCCTTTTCCAAAGCAGAAATCTTGACCCTGACCGGAGCAAGCTTACCTGCCAAATTAAAACTTTTTAATGAACACATACAAACATGTCCAAGTTTTGCCTTTTCTTTTTTAACGTGGACACCAAAATGCAAAACCGAAGCAAATGTACCCTCCTACTATAAATGTATTGCAAAGAAAATGAATGTTAAACCTTCTAAAACAGGTGTAAGATTATTTGAACCTTAGCCAGTAACATTATTTCCTGTAACGTACTTCTCAGAAACACCTAACACTTTAGTTGAAACACAAAAATTTCAGGAACTTAAATTTCACTCATTTTTATGGGCTAAAGCTTTTAACAAAGTTTCAAGACACTGAAAAATATTTTTTTTTAATTGGAAAGGACAAATTTAAATTAAGGGTGATGCACAGGCTGCTATAACAATATTTGCATGCCTACAGCAAAAGAGTTCATCCTTTTAGAAGAAAATATTGTTCTACCGAGTACATCACATAAACTTTACATAAGGTTTAAATAGAAATTTTGCCTAAAGATCCATTCCACTCTAGTCTCTGGTAGATGCTTTTCTGAATAATATTTTTTCATTCCATACAATGATTAATTTGCCTTCCTTTTCCTTCCTGGAAGGAGGAGCTGGTCAATTTTGATAAGATTCCTGGTGCAGGCCCCCTTACATGAAATGGCTTTGCATTGCCAATTAAAGCGGTGGAGCTCTCATTCAGAATGAATATTGAATACGTAACAGAAATTAATACTGGCATATACGGTATACAGAGTAACATAGGCAAGTAAAAAAGCAGGCAGCAAAACCCTCCCCATCACCCTTTTCAACCATGAAACATCTGCATGGTTATCTCCTGCTGGATCACATGAACAGTACATGTCTGCGCAAAGAAAAGTTATGCCCAGAAGGGTATAAGAACCAAGACCAGCCATCAGCAGCCTGGCAGTATAACAAATCCAGAGGCAACCATGATTACCCCAAACTTAAAGCCACAACCACCTGAAGAGCTGAAAGGGCATCAGTCACTACAGGTAATTTCCATTAGGTCAGCTGAGAGTCAACCAGCTGGAAATGATAATTACAGATTCAGCATGAGGCAGAACCACAAGACTACATTCTTGTAACACTTTTCGTGACCCTTTAAAAGGAAGAATTAAACGAATGGAGAGAAAAATACAAATTCACCTTCCCATCTAAAATAGTCCTCTTCCTTTTCTCCTTAGTGTTAGCTTTCCCATAGCACATTACTCCAACACTTCAATTAAGAGAAATTGAATTTCATTACTAAAACAATAGTCATAATACCAAGTGACTGAATAAAACAGTTGACGAATATTACTGCAGTCCATACATTCAGAAAGAAGACATATGTTTGTCTTCAGCAGAGAGACGTTCTATGTTTGAAAAGTGCACACAATATACTATTCATACAGCCAAAAAAGATCAGTAGCAACAAGAGGTCTATGTTTTCAAAGTTCTCCTGGAATTAAAAAATCAGGCATTTTCTTTAAAATAAAAATTATTTTCTGAAAAAAGAAGTATTAGCAATTATATACAACTTGTAAACAGATATTAAATGTTCCCAATAGCGTAAAGCTTCTGAATTATGTATTTCCAAAGTTCTTCTATGGGCTGAACTGTCATACTTTTTTCTTTATCCTGACTTGAATAGCAAAGATTTAAAGAACTGGTGTAGATTAAGAAAAATAAAATGCATGCCTGAGTCACAGTATTCTTTAACCTTCTATCAGAGATCCTGCAAGAAAACTGGGCATGTAAAGATCAGCATGTGAAAGATAGCATCCATTAAGGTTTATGCTGCAATGGCTTTAGCTTTCATCAATAACAAAAAATGAGCTCAGTCAAGAAAAGTGGTTGAATAAAATTGAGAAGAAGTACAGTACCCACACAAGGCCTAAGAAGTCCACCTTCCTATGAACTCAGTTAATGTTGTTTTTCTATTACAAAAGAAATGAATATTTGTTTAATTTTAAAGCAGATAAGTGGGGAAGAAAATAGGAAGAAGGCAGCTTGAGGAAAAATCAACATTTTCCAGACTATTATAGTCAGGTAATGAGTCTTTTCTTACTGGGAAATGTATTTGAGGCATGGAATGGAGCAAATAGGAATTAACTAGTATCTTCGATGAATTCTAACTCAGTAAACACACAAATATCTGTAGAGGTTAGAAATTTGTATTGCAACAAAGAAATAGGAAGGAAGAAAACTGAAAATTCTTGAAGCCTATACAATCAAGTATCTCTTTTACATTCAATAGATAAATCTAATGTAATCAGCATAAATGTCCCACTACGAGCTTGCAAGTGTTTCCAGTGATTAAAAGTTTACCTA
>JAVSBS010028840.1:0-26582 GCA_033124195.1 Coracias cyanogaster | reverse complement strand
CAACTGTAATCCAAAATAGTAAGTCTCATATATAGACCATGAGTACTATATCCCTCTCTGACTCCTCACTCAATTGTCAGCTTTAGGAACATTCTTGGGTCATCTAAGATACATGCTGGGTACATCTGCGTGACCATGAAAAGTCTTCAGCGGTCCCAAACATCAAATCTACACTTAAACTCATAGAAGTTGGTGGGTGATTAGTTGGTAGACATAGGTGACTGATTTAAAAACCCAGCTATGAGGGGACTATCTGAATGAAAATTAACCTTGAATTACATAGGGTAACAATCACAAGTCTTTGTAAAAGAAAAAAGATACACCTTTCTGATAATGTTATCTACTGATCATCTACTACATTTATATAACTGTAAATAATCTTACTTTTTAAGGAAAAGGACTCCTTTTTACTAAAATGACTAAACATATATTGAACTTACTATTTTTCTAGGGTTTTCATAACTTTCATTTTAAAATACATATTATACACTGAAGCTACAGCAATTATAAATAAGAAGACAGGAATCTTGTAGTAAGGTTGTGACTAAAATTCTCCCTGAATGAACAATCAATATCTTTATGATGCTGACCCAGGAAATCTCAAATATCATGTTTGGAACCACAGAAGACCATTAATAAATATATTATCTTTGAGGATAAAAGGAAACACTTTCTGTACCTCATGTGAAAGGGATTGATCACATGCAATATTTATACGTGAAACAAGTAAGTCATCATAGAGGATCACAATGAAGTAAGTGAATTTCACTCTGAATCTTCTTGTCGTCTTCTTTAACAGCTCAATTTTTTCAATCCGATTTGAAATTTTTTTGCATCAAAGTGGAGAGTGGAAATGCACAGCTGTCACCCAAAAGAACTACACAGAGACGGTTTAAAGCAAAGACAATTGGCTTAAGCAAGGAGACCCCAAACACTCAATCATTTTGATTGTGAGCCTTAATTTGTACTGCAGCGCACATAAGCAGTGCCAAATGTAAGCAATTCAATACAACTCACACTCAGCTTCTGAAAATTTGGAATTCTTGGTTTGAATTCTGTGGGCATTTATTCAAGAAAAAAATGCATATTTCATGAGGAATTCTTCTAGAGTTATACCTGAAAAAATGTGTCTTTCTTTAGAATTAAGAGAGGCTTTAAAATATCACTCCTGGATTATATACTGAAAAATCAGTGTCACTACACATGGAAAAACACTGTTGAAAAAATTCCCACAAAATGAACTGTATTTTATCTATATAAGTGTGTCTTACTAAATTCCACCACTAGGAGATTGGAGAAAAGAACAGGGATACATCTCCACCTTTTTTCTTATGTCTTTCTCAGTGCCATTATAGGACTAACATATTCTCTCTTGTAACTTTTTTTTTTTTTTGTAATTGCAGCAGCACCAGTGGGAGCAGGTGCCTTGAAGTGGGGGCACATACCAAGCCTGACCTCCCTATGAACAGCTCTGAATTCCCTGATCTTGTTATGAATATTTTTTCTTCAAATGCAAAGCTGCAAAATGCATGAAAACCAAAGTAATTCAATTAAGTATCTATTCTGAGCTGGAAAAGACCATTTTGTTAGAACCAGTGGAGCACTAGTTTAACCCTAGTGCTCAGAATTCCCAAGCAAGTCAGCACATTAAGCCAGCTCTTCAACTTAAGAACAATTACTGTCATTTATCAGCCTGAATAGCAATAATGCACAAATCGACAGCTTTCAAGAGGCAAAGAGCGAGCTAGGTGTAATGATATGCAAAGCCACAGCACTCTACATTTTGAACTGTCTTCAGCCCATCAATACATCTCCAAGTACCTACAATTTATCAATACAAATGTGGTACCCGATGAAGGCAGGACCAAAAAGATAAATATGAACAGGGTGGAATAAAAGGTTCAAGAATGTTTGAATTTTATAATGATGAAGTACAGATCACATTCTTACAGCATTTTACATGCAGGGACCTGATCACATCACATTTTATTCAGCAAGAGGAAACTAGGATAAGAGATAATCTTTCTTTCAGGTAGTTGTAAGCAGCAGCTTTGCTTTTTTGCTTCTGTTTCTTTACTATTTTTTTTTTCCCTTGCCATTTCTATTTCAATCATGCATCTATGCAGTAGTTACACAGATATGGTTACTTTTATTGAAATATATAATTAATATATCATTATTTTTAACTCAGGAAAGCACACTATATATACAAAAGCTATCATCTGAGTCTCACTACTTTATAAACCCATTTCAGTAACAACTGAAGGATTAAAGGAATCCTTGAAATTATCTGATAGCATATATACCAAACGGTATTCTGCTGATGAAGGCCTCAACAATACAGAACTGATTTCCTCTATACCTGATCTGATTGTGTGGGGAGTTTCTTTTTTATTTTTTGGCTTTTTTAACATAAATAGCTTATTTGTGAATGAAACCTTTCAGCAACAAGAGCTATTGCAGTGGTTAGGCATTCAGATTCCTTTTCTCATACAAGGACCTACACAGGCAGGTACGGGCATTTGGATTAGCAGTTAACAAACAGAGAATAAAGACACCTCTACATTATACAGTAAGAAAAAAAAATACCAGGATTATAATTATTTTACCTGCAAGTCTAGCAGCTCTGCCTGAAACTTCTAATTTTACAGTACCTTTTAATTTTCTATTCCTTACTTTCCAATTATTACAGAATGTAATCTGATATACGCAGTTCTATCTTGATTCAGGATTTCAAGGTGTTCACTTGAGTTAAATACCTGCTTTGAAACGTATTACGCACAGAGGATCTCACTATGCAAGCTATGTTTCCTAAACTAGTTCCATCTTCCAAAACTTAACCATGTCACAGAAAGTACTAACGTGACCAGATGGATCAACTGAGGTATGAGCAGAACTGAAGGAGCACTCTGCCAAACAGAAAACACAGCCTTGTAGATAAAGAACAGAGATCAAGAGCTCTGTGGTTTATTCCGAGCTCTGCTACAAACTTTTCATATAATCTTGAACACATCACTAAAACCTGTGAACCTCTCGGTTCCCCCAGAGACAGCTCTTTTTCTAAACACAGAGCATAGCTTCTTCAGGGGACAGATGACAGTTATTGATCAATGGAAAATAGAACATCATGATCCATGAACATCTGTGTGGTATTCCTCAGCAGAGGTCCGGAACAATATTGTCTTCAGCCTTCAGGAGATAGAATTTGCACAGAGATACAATTCATCATATGACATAGCTCAAAGTTGAGAGGCTTTAACAGGAGCCTTCACATTATTTAAAATACAATTTTAAAAAGAAGTACAATTTCCTCCTGTTTTACTGTCTTTCTAGGACTTCTCATCTTCCTCTAACTATCGGAGGGTGGGGTGAGACATATATTCCAATGGTCTGAGCTTTTCACGTCCCTTTTTATTCCCACTGACAACTTCTTTTAGTACCTTTTACCATCTTAATAAGCAGGCTCATTCCATGTTCCTAAACATAGGTGTCTCTTTCAGACACCCCAGGTTGCCAGCTACTGAAAAGGGTATGGAGATCAAGAGGATATCAACCCATTGAGAATACCTTAAGAGACCACCAAGACGCCTCAGCTGAATACATCCAAGTGTAGGATGAATAGAGCCTAAGGCATCCTTTTTCTGTGGGCCTCTCTTGTACTGCAGATTACACTTGTTTACCACTTTAATAGACTTGCCAGTTAGCAATATGACTATTTAGTCAGAAGCAGCAACTTCCTATCAAGAAGCCCAAGGAACAGGTTACTAAAGAAATAATATGTAGGGTCATCTGATCTCAAGGAAAAAACAATAGAGAAACCCACCACTGATTAAGACAGCACAGTTTTGAGAACTGGTTTTTTGTAACCAATGACTTCTGTATTTGCTATGGTATTCTGATTTCAGCTCAGTTAGCAATGTATATGGAAGAATCCACCATAATGGAAACAAAATAATTGTGAAGGTGCGTGGGAAAATTTCTGAACACAATGGATGCTTATTTTGATTTATATCTCTCTCTTACCCGTTATGGTGTTGGCAACACTCATGGTTTTTCACAAGCCTCCTGTTACTTGGTATTCCTTCTCATCTAACTGCTCCCACGTTGTATTGTTATATAAAAACATCTCATTTTCTTTTTTAAATTATATTTCTAACATTCAACAATGATGAGAAAACACTGCAAGCTCAAACCCAGAAGTTTTAGAATACAACAGGAAACAAAAAGAACTTGAAGTAAATTGTTCTTAAAAGCTGTTTTTAATCTGAAATGCACTGGTCATTGGTCTTGTATGTTCCTGTAAGTAATGACTTTAAAGCTACAGTGATAGTAGAGAACTTTCATCTCCGTTAACTTCTCCTTCTCACACATTTGTGTCAACCTTGCTACTGTTATCAAGCTCTATTGCTCCTGTCTAATAGCAGCATCAGATATGCAAATGTACTATAAAAATCCAAGACATAAAACATTACATTGATAAAAAATAAATAAATTATTCAGAAGAAGAGGAGAAAACTCTCAAATAAATGTGTAACCTGAACAATCTAAATGACATGTTATTGTGTCAAATCCCTTTGTTCATTTCTTATGTCTAAACTGACTGAGAGTTTGATCTTGCTTCCTCTGAATTAAAAAAAAATTCCCATCCTTTTCTTTGAAAAAGCACAGAAGGATCTTCTGGAGTGAGATAGTCTCTTCTGCACAAAAAACTTTAGTTTTATCTATTCCTTGGCTGAAGTAATAAGCAGAAATAAAGTAGTAAGAAAAAATTCTAATACTTAACAGTTTCAAGCATTAATTAACTTAAAGAAAAACTACCATGTACTGGCTAGGTTCTGCTTGGCTTTACAATAAGTATCGTATTTTGGTTAATTATCTAATTAAACTACAGATCATTCTGAGTTGTCAGAATTCAAGATGTCTTGAAGGGATACGGAGGTCTGGAAACTTCCCAGGCTGCTGACACCACCATACAAATAAAAAGAGAGGACAAGGATCTGACCGTATCTGCTTCCTTCCTCCTCTCACTCATGTCATTAGCACAATTATCAGTTGCACTCAGAGAACCAAACGTGGGCTCCTTAGCAAAGACTTCCATAGACACAGAGATTCATCCCTGCACAGCCCATAGCTATGAGAAACCTGGGATAAAGTCACCAAATATAACTTGCCACACATACTAGCAATAATATCTCCACCTATTTTATCTATAGATACAGCAAAGTAATGGCAGATCAGCAGCCACTTGGAATTTGTAACTAAGAAAAGGAAAGAGCTCTGAGAGCTATTTGAAGATTAGGGTCACACTAAGGTGTTGTAGAGAACCCTGAAGACATCTGGTACTTTTTTCCCCAGAGCTGGGGTTTCTTCTTTGTTTCCAGGTTTTTTAAACATCAGTAAAGCTACAGAATACTCAAGGAGCTGGAGGAAGAACACCTCTAAATACTAATTCCAGCTCACCCACATTTCGGTTGCCTACTAGACAGCATGGAGCAAACCTGAACATCAGCATGGCTTGCGTTCCTAAAAGATAGTTTAACCCGACAGCCAATTCCATCAGCAGCATAGAGGGACCATACATCGTACGTCAGGAGTGTGACAGAAATGAGGAATTTTGGCAGCCGATATCCTCCTGAATAATGGCCACAATCCGTCTGACACAGTTGGATCATCCTTGGAGTTACCTTAATTTATGTTAAAGCAAAACTGTTGTCAACCTATTGCAGAATTTGTCAAAAGGGGATTGCAGCATCAACTGTTTCAAAATGCCATAAAGACTGATTTTATTTAATAAAAAAGAGCTCTGCTTACCATTGTCATTCCTAATGGGCCTTCTAGCATGAAGCCCTTCACTGGAAATGCGGTTATTCTTTAAAAAGGAAGTATCCCTAAGTATGGATATTTAATATAAAATCTCATGCTGACATCTGGATTTAAATGGGCAGGAAAGATGTTACAGCCATTTTATCCCTGTTTCTATTAACAGTATAACAAGCGTGAAATATATACAGAAGATGACATGGAAGAAAAAGCAAACAGTAAAATGCAAGTCGCTCTCAAACTGAAGAAAACTTCTTGACTCTTGTTACTCCTCTCTTTGAAGTATTCATGCAGTAATTTAGAAGAGAGTGCAGACTTACAAACTGAAAAGAACAGAGGGCAAATCAGGGCTATTTCAGGGATTCAGATCAAATGTCGATATATTTAAACATGCTATAACCCAAAGAGGAGGGTTTTCTTCAATGTCATCTTATTACAGTGTATGGGAGGAAAACAGACAGTTCAATCACAAAATCATAATGTTTAAGCAGCATGAAATCATAAAGCTAGCAACAAAACAGGTGAAGCATGATACATTTATGATTCATATGCCTCCTTTCACCCTAGCACAGTATTGGTTTCCTGATAGCCCTAAATGACCAGTCGCTGCTGGTCCCTCCAGCACAAGAGGAGTGAGCAGTATTATTCTTTTGGGTGTACTTACTATACTGCACTCCATCATATAAAAATAATGCACATGAATAGTTAAACTGTTTATCCAACTGTACACATAGGTTACAAGCTACCATAAATAGTGCTGTTGTTTAGATGTGTACATAAAGCTCAATGCATACAAATAGTCTTTACTGTGACATTCTAGATACAATGAAATTGGTATACAGCTACAATATAATTTGGTAATTTTACTTTGCTACAAACATCCCAATTCTCTTAAAAGTTGATGTGAACTAAAATAACAAATTATTTGCAAAATCATATTTATAAAACAAACTCTAAACATGGACTTTCTTTTACCACTTTGTTTTCTTAGTTTTTCAAATCTCATGTGATTCGGAGATCACCAGTGTTGATATTCTCAAGCGCTAGAGGGGCAAGAACAACTTGAAGGGGTGTCTCAAGACTTACTTCAGTATAAACCCAGAGTAAAAACAATTCAGAGAAAACTCTCAACTTTCTCTTGTGCCTCCATGTGGTAAAATAGGCATTCCCAGGTAAGACACTAAGCTGAAATTAGTACATCACAAAATAACCTGGGACATTTCCTCTCGGCTCTAAAGCTGGACTCCACACACAGCCGAGGAAGGAATGAAAAGGACAGCTCTGCTTACCTCAGCTAGGCTGAAGGCTTCTTCAGTCTCTGCAGCAACTCATCTGGGTGAGTAAGGAATTGACTTGAAGAATTCACTCCATCTTTTGTTATCACAGATCTTCCTGATACAAGTCAATTTCTAAGAAAAGGATAACATTTTATGGAGTGACTAAATAATCTAAAAGAAATGAGCAGGCTCCTAAATGCCTTTTTACAAATTTTAAACATATACCTCATATATTGATATGTTTTCATTACCAGGTAAATACACCTGGTCTATTGCCAGCTATTGACAATCAATAATCCATAGTATCGAGAAAATTTCTAAATTGCTTTCAAGATAACATCATTGTTCTCAAAATACCATTTGAACCAACTTTTCCTACATAACATGAATATAATAAAGATTTCATTTGCAAGATGAAATTTGTTGCAGTCAAAAAAAAAAAGTAAAATTAAGACGGTAGGAAATAATTGAATATTTGCATTTCATTTTCTGAATGCTAATTCTGAGGCCACCTTTTAGTATTTTCTACCTTTCTCCTCAAGACAATAAAAATTCTCAGGTTTCTCTTTCCAGACACGAGATGGAGTCACTGTTTCCTCAGAAAGATTTTCATCACCTATACTACTATCCTGTCTAGTTCCTATAGCTATGTCAGCTTCCAAGCAGGTAAATGTTAATAACCACATTAAAAGTTAGAAATTATTCAGAATTTTGAGACATTGATCCTGCACAGTACAACACTGTTGTTTGCTTTATCAGCATATGGCAAATCTTTCTAGAATATATCCGAGGAGGGGGTCTGAAGTTTTTGACTGAATTTCCTGCCTTGACTCTGTGACATTTCCCCAGGAAGAGACGCAGCCTTCACATACAGTTTACTGATCACTGCTCTTAGGAAGAAGTGATTGCAGCATAGTTCATCAGAGAACTAGCAATTTTGGAACAGGAGCTTGCTTTCTAATGTTTTAGCTATTGCAAATTAATATCAAAAAATACATCACACAAGAAGCAGAAGAATTTATGGTTAACTGGTTTTCACACACAGATGTACCAAGAAAATGAACATACTTGTAGCAAATATCTTGAAAATAACACTACAAATTCAACATGAGAGCTTATATCAACAGCTATGACTATAAGTCATCAATTAACAACATAATACTAGTACTTCCTGAAATGACTGATGAGAAGTAAAAAGCTGGTTCCTGAACTACAGGTATCACAAAGGACAAAGTGAAAACACAAATGCAAAAGATTACAAGTAGCTGACGTTACGGGAGTTCTGCACATACTCACCACAGTGACTGAAAACTTCTATTTTAAAAAGCTTAACACGAAAAGCAATTAATCAACCATACCACTAAGTTTGACTTCCACAACACAGTAAGCAGATTGCAGATATTCCAGAATTAATAACAATTTTAATTTGTAATCACAAGCAAGTATTTCAGCAGTCAGACATTATCTGACTACACCTGTACCTGACATAGCAGTATTCCCTGGCTACATACTGTTGAATTTGTGCCCTGTCTGGCATCAACATAATAGAGAAACCTAAAAAATCAGGGTTACCCTTGCCTTCTGGATGAGCTGCAAAGGTGGAATCCATTTCTTTGCTTTAAAGCACAGAAATCAAACCACCACCCAAAATTCAAACAAATGAGTCACTGAGCACTCGGGAATGTATCACCACAGATACTCAACCTGCCAATATGAGAGAAATGTTTTGTAATTACTCTCTGAAGTTAGTCTGATCACTTGCAAGTTCCACTAAGTAAATGTAAGGGGAAAACGATTCCTTGTCATTTTCTCATGTTTTTAATTTAGATATGTCTGCAGAACATTTATGCAAAATAAGACACATTCAGATAGCTGAATACATTCAGTTCTCTCCATTTTTTTTCTTAAAAGTACAATTCAATAAATTCTTACATACATAACAAAACATATTTGCTCAGTTATCAGATATTTGTTTATGAAGCTTTCACAGTTACTTAACAGGTTCCAGTTTAATTCACAAAAGATTAAGAATTTAGCTTCTGAAACTTTGTGTTACTTCCCATAAGAGATATTCACCCACATCTACAGTTAAAAATGTTTAATCTTTTGTTGCAGCATTACCATGGTCACGATGGTAACGCCAGCCAAGCTGGGTAAACAGCACTGCTATTAATTATTATTATTTACTGTACATACAGGTAAATTAGTTGGGCAATAAAAGGTATTGCTATGATTTATCAGAGTATCAAAATCTCATTCACTAGATTTTTTTTTTCCTACTGAACTAGTGCATTCAGTATTAAAGCAAGCTTTTTACCTTTTTATTTTAATTAGGTGACCCAGTTTTGGATAAAGTAGAATGTTAGTAAGAAGAGAGTAAAAGTTATGTTATCATTAGAAAAACAAATAATTGAGCATAAATATTTTAAGAAGATTTCCTTCATCTTACTTTCATGCAACTGCAGCAAATCCATGGAAAATATTTTTTCAGGAAGTCCAACATCTGGGAAACTTAAAGAAAACCTGGACAAAAGACAAGAAATAGAAAGCCCAGCTTTAACAAAAGGAAAACGACTGGTAACCAGATAGTTTTTCTCATCACTAGTTTTTATAATTTACAAAAAAGTATTAACTGACAATGACATTGCATTTGAGTGTCAAATTCAAGCCTCTTTCTGCCTTATCAACACTCTTTTCAGAGAATTTTTTCAGACATAAGCCATCTCTATTAAAATGGAAAAATGTAACTAATACATAGTAAACATTTAGATAGTAACATGCTCATTATTATTGTACAAAAAAAATTAATGAAATGTTTTCTGTTTCTTATCATTAATACTGTTTTTGGAACTACTACCTTTGTGCTAAAACTGCTAAAGCAGCCAATATGATACAGAGATGTAAAGACCTGAATTACTGAGCTCAGCACTTTTGCCTGCATGTATGATGCTCACAAATCCACTATGTGTAAGAAAAAGAATGTATTATTGCATAACTTTCATAATTGCATTTCTCTCTGCAGGACTCCATCGAAACACGGCATGTTGTATCTTTATAAAAAATATTTTGTAGAAGGAATTTAGAAAAGCAGAAAGGTAGTAAACAGCCATTGCACATACAGTTACCATGCATTATGTATTTAATAACCTAAATTTTTCAGTTGACAGTGCAGATTTTTAGTAAACCTAAATGGACATTAACTCCACACGTTTATATGTAGCATGATCTTTACCTGCTCCTATAAAGACATAAGCTATTAGCCTGAATGACAGATACTGTTTCCAGGCTCACAAATACTGTCTAAATATTCCTTCAGTTAAAGACGTATTTAGAGTACATTGCTCTCCAGATTTGAAGTTATTTAAAAGTTGGAGAACAAGGAGTTCTTCTGAGCTAGGGTTCCAGGGAAGTGGGTGAGTGTTCTCTGAAAGCGCGTGATCAGTGTGCCCCTGAAGAGGAGTATAACAAAAGAACACGGTATGTGAGCAGCATCTTCCTGATGGATAGCTTCCCAAGACTGCTGTGGGGACATCATCCCTCATTCTGATAATTTGCCAAAGGTCCATGCTATTTAGAACAGGCATGTGTAGAAAGAGAAAAAAATAATAATAATAATAAAAAAAATCTCACTTCTGCGATAAAGAGGATCCTTGAGATTTCTGTACAAAACCACAGAGAGTCAGACTGTACTATCCCCTAGTATCTACCAGAAGAACTGTGAAGGTTTCCTTTAATTTCCATGACAGCAACTGGGAACAAGCTCTTGTTCAACGCTCTCAGGAGGATTACCTCACAGTTTTCCTGTCACCACTTTCTTTGTTACCCTTGCAACAGGTGAGGACAATGCAAACAGCACATTTGCAGTGGTCACAATGGTGTACTGTGAATCTATGACTGTTCTGAAGCAGTTCCTTCAAATGGCATACTATCAAACACCTTTTAAGTTGGTTTCCCTTTGAAAACTAGCTTGGGCAGAAGGGAAAGCAAAGGAGGTGGTGAAGAGACTAGAATGGAGATGCTCATGGTTAGATTTATTCTGATCCTCCCAAGGTTTCTACTGACATTTGGTGGAAGCCTCTCCACCGTCCTGCCTACTTAGTCATCCACTGTCCTCAAGAGAAGATATTATTAGAGTGCATCAGATAAAGTAAGCTTCTAAAAGCATCAGATGTTACCTCAGTCAACACAGAAAAAAGCCCTCATTCTCACAGTGCCATCTAGAAGAAAGCAGGTCAGTCCTGTTAAGAATTACATGGAATTTTAAAAAACATCACTGTGCCTTCCTAGCGAAGGAATAAAGAAATTAAAAGATGATTAGTACAAAACTAACAAGTACCCTGTATTGGGTGTCCGTGCGCAGGCGCTGGCAGCAGGGGCTGAGGGGCTCTGAGGCGCGGCCGGGGCTGCCCCGCACTGGACGGGGCCGGATCCAGCCGGTTCCAGCCGGTGCTGCAGCCGCCCCAGCACAGCGGGGCTGTGGTGCCCCTGGGGACACGTGTTTGAGAAAGGGCAGAACGCTGCCGGCAGCGAGGGGAAAGCCTGAGGGGAAGCGTGAGGAACAGCCCTGGAGCACCGAGGTCGGAGGAGAGGGAGGGAGAAGGTGCTGGCACAGGGATTCCTCTGCAGCCTGTGGAGAAACCACAGGGCAGCACCCAAACTGGAGCCTGTGGAGGACCCCACGATGGAGAAGGCAGATATTTCCTGAAGGAATTGCTGCCGCTGGAGAGGCTCACACTGAAGCAGAGGAAAAGCGTGAGGAGGGAAGAGCAGCAGAGATGAACTGCCACCGACTGGCCACAACTTGCCATTCCCAAACCCCTGCCCTGTTTTAATTTTGTCTTTGTTTCTCACCATCCAAATCTATTTTACTTGGAAATAAATTAATTTTCCCCAAGTCAAGTCTGATTTGCCCATGCTGGTAATTAGTAAGTGATCTCTCAGTCTTTATCTTGATGCACAAGCTTTTAAATTGTATTTTCTCCCTGTCCTGTGGAGGAGGGAGTTGAGAGAGCAGCTGGGTGTGTGGTCGGCTGCGGTACAAGGTCAAGCCATCACATCCCCAAGCTGATGAACGCTACTCACTCAGGAAGGAACATGACAAAAAAGGGGGAAAGTTAAAGGCAGAAAACAAAAAAAGAAGGGAATACTAGATTTATTTGAAGTCTTACCCCTACCTGGATTATTACTGACTTTCAATTCTGCAGTCAGTCTATGACATATTTGGGTATTTTGATCACACATCCATACTGCCAATATTAATTTCAGTGACACATTTGGGCCTCTGTACTCATTTAGTTCTATTCTCAGCACACAACTGGAACCCTAAATATAGTCCTAGTCTGTCTGTGCATATCAAAGCTGTGTGGCTACAACAGACATGCTTTACGGTAGTAACCCTTCTACTTTTGACTTGTGTAAGCGCTTGGGAGGATCTGTATTTACAAATGCTCAATTTCTTTTACTGTATAAAATCCTATATATATCTATTTGTAGGGGAAATGTGAATGAAACTGTAAGGATGTTTGGGAAGGGTTACATAGAGAAACATGCTTTCTAATACAAGTTATATTAATCTGACAAGGATTATACATAAAACAACAACAAAAAATGAAACTAATCAAATACTTTTTAAAAAGCACAGTATTTTTAGGAGATATATGCTGAATAAACATTATGACACCTCCAGTATACTATATTTTTACACATATCTTTTCCTGAGATGCATTTAGTATCCCTGAAATTTATTATCAATTAGCCTCCATTTGCACTAAATTTCTTTCAGTATCACACAGTTAATTTCTGGTTACAAACTCTGCTGATGCTACCTTTAACGCCAGGCCCACCATCTCCCCCAACATGCTGAAAAATGACCCGGTTTTTTTCAGACAGTTCCCCCCCTATCCCATGAACTTCACACTTCCATGTCTCCTTTCCTGAAGTAACCATAAAATTCTACCAAGAACATTCAGTAAACTTCTTGTCCATCAGTAATGACACTCCTGCCTGGCTACGGAGGAGTATCAGTCTCATTCTTACACACTCGATCTGTGTAGCAGTTGTGATACTGATCTAACAGTCCACAAAAACACAGCTTTCAACAGTTACAATAATTGAGCAAAACACGTCCATTCTGAAATTATTAATACTATCACAGGGAGATTAATTTCCTTTTGATGTTCTTCTATCAGGAACTCTACTTTGATTCATTGATGTCACAGAACAAATTAGTGCAGTACATAGCCAAGCAGTATGATATTAAAATCGGACATTATTCTGCCGCTGATATCAAACAATAAAGCAGCAGATGGCTTTTTTTTTTTTTATAAATGGCTTTCATGTCGGAGTAAAAGGCTGCACAAACCAAAATCATTTCTTTTTCTGGAAGTTGTCCTTGTTTGGTTGCATGTCTGGATCAAAATCTTCAATGTATGAAAAGACTCACATTATATGATAACAGGTCAAACACTCCCTGGTACACAAAAGACACGAGATTTCATAACCTTTTGCATTTTGACTCAGCTTCAAAGTGGCAACAAAAGACAAACAACACTTGGTAAAAAAACCAAACACTGACCAACTTGTGTGTGCTTTTGGACAAATTATTTGCCAAACATTCTATATCAATAACATTGTCTTTTTATATACAAAATACACTTATAACATGCTACACTTGCTCTGAAAGGAATTATCCCTTCATAATTAACTAAAAGCAATGATATTTACACTATCATCAAAACTGGGTTTGTGAGATCAAGCATTAGTGTTCCCATGTTCTTCATTTCTACACTAAACCTGAACTTGCTTCTCCAGTGAATTAAAGGCAAATGTTACAATTTTGTCATTTGTTTCAATGGAAGGTAAATGCAACTCAGTGTCTTCCTTCAAATGTGTCTTCCTGTGATACCACCAATGGCTTCAGGCCACGCGCTACCTCTCTCTGTTCAGCACAGCTACTCTCTTCAGAAATTAAGTCTTAAGGTACTTGAATACCCAGGCTTAGGGGGAAGTTCCTTTGCTGAGGAAGAGACCAACTCATAGCTGCTACATTTCCTCCTACAACTGCTGCCAAACATATATACTGTAAGAAGTAGTAAAACACCATTTAGCAACACAACATTGTCTACAACTACTTTTAAATGAATGAACTAAAGCACAAAGGTTTGTTTCACGTTGTGTTTAACACTGGAAATGACAGGTGACTAAATGCAGGTTTTATGCAGCTTTTCTTCCGCACTAGCAGATGGGAGGAACATCAGATACAACAGAATCTTTGAATTTCCATTGCACAGACAAGGAGAGTATATGCAACGCGTTACATAACAACGCCGGGTGGTCAATTCTATACCTATAGCTTCATATAATACAGTTTCCAGGGGCTTGGGAAAATGAATAAAATAAGACCACTTACTTTGATCTCAGCCCATGGGAATGGGAAAGAAAGAGCAGGCAAACATACTTACATATTTAGTAAAAACAGAAGAGTCAAAATATAGAAACTGAAGAAATCCAGAGTATTTCTAGAAAGGAATAATACTTCACTACTTCCTAAAACAGCACCTCAACAGAGAAACATGAGGCTGCACTAAGTGGATTAGCGCAATACAAATCCTATTGAACAGAACAGGCCTTCTAACAATTTCAATTTACATTTCTCCATGGAGGACTGGTGATTAGTTCTGCATTAATTGCAGCAACCTGTTAATACTATCCCAGCCAGGTTCCACTGGCAACCAGAATCACTTTTTTTCATTATCAATTAATTGTTACATGTATTCAATGCTAATATATAAGTCAATCATAGAATCTATGAGCTGAGTTTTCTATTATTCACACTAATACAGGATCTTGGAAAGCTTGGACTACTTATTGGAAAGAGGCTGGGGGGGGCTGGAGAGGATCAGCCATAGTTTGTATTATCTGTCTTTGAGAAACTATCTGTACTTGGGCTTTTTCAGTCTCGTACACTCTCTGCCATGATCTGACCTTTTAATATTCCCACTTGTCAAAAGGTAGACACAAGTTCATTTAGAACAGTGAAAACATTAGAAGTTAATAACACAAAACCCAGATATTTATAAGAAGTTCTTTGTATCCAAGGATTTTATCTTTTGAGCAAAATGTTTAACAAATTCATATAACTTTCCAAATATTATCTCCACTTTTAGCAAAATTCTTTGAAAAAATAAGTGCCCAGACATGCACAAACACAGGATAAATTCTCAAGTTATTTTTCTGAGTTGCTATGTCCCTTTCTCTTCTACCACATGAAACACCCCCAAAATTTTATTCACCATCATTGTTAACATAAATATTTGGAATATATTATGTTCAATACAGTGAAAGCTAAACTAACAAAAATCTCTGGTTTTAGAGTTAAAAGATCAAATTCTCCTCTATCAAATTAAATGAATGAGCAATAAAATTCTAGGCATAGAAAATGCACCTGTATTCACTGTAACAGTGAAATATTTGGCTTTGATAGCAAGAGATCAAGTACTCTATTTCATGTAGAAAATGATTGCTTTGGTTTGCTTAGTTAGCTTGGAAAGAAAGCCTGTGAAAAAGAGTGGAAGCTTTCAAAACACAAAGAACAACTTAGTGCAGTTTTCCCATAAAGCTGCAGAAAGCAGGTCCCTTTCAGCTGTTAAAAGATTGAAGAATGACTTGGAGTAGAACAATAATGTCAGAAGAATGGGGAAGTGCACACTAGACAGCCATAAGAACTTCATTTGACTTGTATTGGCAATTGATTTAAATGGAATTGCAACTACCCATCAAGGTCAAGAGTGCTTTCTTGACATTAGGGACCTCTGTGTCAACTGTAAATGTACAATGGTCATCTATTTTTTACAAACATGTTCAAATAATTATAAATCATGTTTTAGAATGATTGCTTTAATGTTCTAGGTAATGTGATTTTACCGAACAGTAGTATTGCTAACTGAACAGTTTGCAATATATTCTCTGCTATACTAATTACTCCATGAAATAATAAAATACCCTTTATCAGATACTACACAACTTACCCAAAGAGATCACATCAGGTACCTTCTATTTCAGTAGAGCAATAGTACATTTTAGAAAGCAATGTTGTGATTTCAGCACAAGGTCTTAAACAAGGTCTTGCTTAACATTAGTTCAGGAACATTAGGCAAATCTTAAAGTAGAACTTGAAAAAATCCTAAAATACTGGCTCCAGGTCAAAATCTCTGGAATATTCTGCAACGCCTATAATAGATTCTTCTCCCATTGAAGTTGAGAACAACCTGTTTATCTGAATTTTGCATATGTACAAAGAGCCCCCACTGTGACAATTATTATTTTTTTATTTCTCCAACAAAATGTGTGCTTATGGTGCTCATCTCTGCTTTTGAGATACTGATAATCATAATCTAAGTTCCTGACCTACAGAGATGAGGATTACCCCCTAAACCTCGTTTCTGTACAATTCTAAGAAATTACTCATGTTAGTTTCCAGGTTACCTATGTTCAGCTCAAATATATTGTTGCCTTTCTTTTATTTCTGAGGTAAATATATTTTGATGATAAAGATCCATAAGGTTAGAATCAGCAAGAAAGGAGAGAGAGCCTTGCAGTGAATTACATTCCTCAAAGGATTACTGCTGCTACCTCAGTTATTCTGCTTTGTCATTCACTGCATTCAAATACAATCATATGAACTAGCTTAAGAAACATCAAAGTGTGACAAAGAGAAAACTAAGGTATAGATCAGACGTAAAAGACCAAATCTATGTCTTAGTGAAGCAATAATATTTGTATTGGCACAGCCCAAACAGCATTCATGCCTTGTAACCTCCGTCTGGCTTGTGGCTTCTGATTCTCTATCTGCTTTTTAAAACTAGGAACACATCATTCTGGAATTGTAATTCAAGTTATATTTTTACTTTCGTTTATATACTTGTATATGTACTTGTTTATATTTACTATTCCTATTTCATGAGGAGTTGAAAAAATTGTCAATGTACACCTGGTCAACAAAGAAGTGAAACATGGGTCAAGAATCTAAGGGTAAACAGGTCTAAATGTCCTATCTTAGTATAAACATAAAACACTAAAGATTTAATAACCCCTGAATTTAATAATCAATATAACCTAATTTTTCTTTAAGTTATCACTGAATTATTTTAATAATTACATAAGCTATCTATATTTAGTTACGCGGACTCCTTTAGCAGCAGTTAAATGAAGGGCTTCCTTGAAATCAGTTTTTAACCAATCTATAAACACATCCCTAACATTATTTTTCTCCATTTGTTAGGGCAGCTACTTTTGAATGTTGTTTCTTCAGCACCATTAAGTTGTATAATAGATATCTCTTGACTTCTACTGCAAACTTGTGCTAGTATTGCAGAACAGCAACACCTGAGCAGCACTGCGATCCCCATGGCAAACTCGTATGACTACACACCAACTGGATTCTCAGCCAGAAACTGGTTTAGAAGTTTGTAAAAACAAATCCTTTTAAACTTTTATTCAGCACCTCCTATCTTGACTAATGAGCTAATAATAATTTAGTAATCTAATAGTAATTGATAACATAGAAATGCATAATAACCATGTCCTGAAAACCAACATGAGCAGTATTATATCACCCAATACACCAGCTTTCATACAACTATTTCATTACCTTCAAGCTTCTTGGTAATGAATATGCTATTAAAAGGGTTTTTTTAATTTTCATGTTTCTGATGTTGTAATTCTCCAATAAATTTATCTGACTTCCAACATAAATAAGTTTCATTATTCCTCATTATTAAAGAAACAAACACATTCTCCTTCACTGAAAGGATGTCATATAATTAGATGACCTTCCCACATAAAATCATGAAAGAAAAAGGACCTGACAACTTGCAGGACACTATTTAATCAGACATTAGGACATTAAATATAGTTAGTCAAGACACAACACATTATTGTACTAACAAATGTTTTCAGAAACAAGCCTTTTACAATATAAGAGATCAAAACAGACTTTAGTTTTACTACATCATTAGACAAATCCCAGCTTTCTAACAATTTATCACCGATTTCTTCATTTGGTTGCTTTAAACATGCTTTTAAAACATACTTGATAACTAGTAAAAATTGTATACAATGCAAATGGCATTTCAGATAAGTTTTATTGACTTAATGCTCTGGTAATAAAATTATAACAATCAGTATTATTTTGATTTATTGCAAATTCTACTTTCACCTTTAATGGACTTGGTGTATGGCAGAATTGAATGTAATGCTGCTGCCATCTCAAGGTCACTACAGAAAAGTGTGATGGTTCATTTTGGTCTACTCATATCTAATAAACAGTAGCAAAATTCAATAACTAAGAAATAAGAAACTCTTTTGTTTTCATGCTATTGTTCAACGCTTACTCTGTACAGATTCTACATTCATATTTGCCATGAAAATAAAATTTTCTGTCTCTGTGTACATGGAAATGCATACACATGCACCTGCAGTCCGACATGCACACACAGTGCTAAGAGTTACAGAAAGAAGAAAAATCTTCGGATGTCAAGGAATGTTCATAAAATAAGCCAAACCAGGAAGTCCTAATCTTACATGAGCCCATGAACAAGAGGAAATTAAAAATTTGGTCCAGTACCTTTTCAGGGGTTTGGTTTGTTGCTTTTTTAAACTTTCAGATGAAAATCACAGTAGGATGGAACTCCAGTTTGTGACATTTATGTTAGTATTTTAACATATATTTTGAAGGAACAAGAGCATAGCAAATTCTGTAGCACAGATAGGAAAGTTGTGTACATTTTCTTATTCAAGGTTTTGGAGGCCAAATAATTATTTTAATGAAGAAAACTGGAACAATGTATTTATTGGTACTATAAAACATCTGCAGCATTTTATGTTTACATGGATGCTCAGGAATTACACGTTTGTACTCTTGAAAGTTACACAGGAGCATAATAGAAGCCCCACACCATCATACTCATGACAAATATGTGGTCAGCTATATAAATTTTGCAAAATTTATCAAGGTTAGGTTAACGTGACTGGTACACTGAACTTATCTGAAAAATGTCACACTCTAAAATTACAGTCTACTGCTCTAAACTCATCTCAAGCACCTATGTGCTTGATTAAAAAACCCTACCTAATCCCATTTGGCAAAAAACAGATTGCACTTCAAGTAAAAAAGTCTACAGGAGGAGATCAATCTGTGGAACATATGGAAAGTTGCCAGGACTAGTCAGACCATACACTGAAGGACAGAGGACTGGTCCACAGCTCCCTTTAATGATATGAGAAAGACTCACAAGCATTTGTTACTTTTCAATTTAAGTTATACCATTTCTATGCTGAGCAGGAAACCTTAATACCTTTATTCTGGCCTATATTGGTAATTGATACTGAAATTAAGTCGTGGATATACCAGAGTTTCACACCTGACTGGATTTACAAATTTTTGTGGTATTTTATCCTTTGGGAGCTAACATGTTGTACATAATCTAGAAGTTCTTTCTTGCAGCAGAAATTAGTGTATTTTAGTGTACAATGACTGATTTAACAAAGAGGAAAAAGCAATGCTTTTTAACTATAACTGTAGAACAAATAAATTAACAATTAAATCAATTACAGAAATAGTAGCTATATTAGAACTCCAGGGAGTCCAATTATTTTTAGGGGATCTCTTTCTACACGTGAAATATTAATTTATGTAATGTAGGATCTGATTCCAGGCTTACTGCAGCTTCTCACTCACAAATGAATTCTCTTGAATGTGTAAAACACATCAAGGACAGTCACTGGGGCATATATGAATGGCAAATGTAACAACTGGGATCCGTATGTACCTGCTATAATGCAGCACTACATACAGCTAATTTCTCTTAAGAATGCAAAAGACACTCCTGTATTTTCACTGACTGTAACAAGAAAGGAAGAGTGGTAGTTTGCTGTCATTGTAGGAGTCTTTTGTGCATATGACTCCCCTTGCTACAACTGCCAGTAATAAATCACATTCTACACACTCTTAATTGGATTACATACCTAAGAAAGCACTGTTTGGAGTACAAGCTGGCAAAAGTATCAGTGTCTATGCAAAGCAGTAAAAAGGGAAAATAATAATGGACATTAAAATATAGTACAACATGTGACACGTCTCTATGAATTGCCTTGGTATTTTCTGCATAGCTAAACAATTTTTGTCCCTGTTCTAAGTGGAGTTTCCCCATGACCAATTCAGCAGTAAAAACTAATTCAAACTTCCCTTATGATTTTCACTAATTTAAAACAGATCTGTCCTCAGTACATGTACACAGATCAAACTGCCTTGATGTTACTACAGGCATAAGAAAACTGCATACCCTAAGGGCTAGAAGAAGCCCTGGGTCTTCTGAAGACAACGGTGAAACACCTCTTTAAGATTCACACCTACTAGTTCATCATTTGCCCCAAAAAAGAAAATGATGGCAGTATGGTCCTGCTGTCACCCACCAGTGGGCAATGTCATTTCCACCACTGCGGAGAACTTTAAACTGCTGAAGGGACAGCCGAACCGGAAAGTTAGATTCTGTTGACTCTCTGCAGCTTTCACTGCTCTAGCTCACTGTAAAATAGAGTCCAAAGAATCAACAAATTGTAGTTTGTCTCCTAACAATTTCTCCTGCAGTGGCCTGATTTCAGAGGATCCAGTGCTCTGGTTCCCTGTTTTGACTTGAAATATGACTTAAGTAGAATATGGCATGGTTTGGCTATTTTTTGAAGGTACTTTTTCAAAGGCAGGAGAACACTGGTGTTTGAAGCATTTCTCAAGTCATAATGCATCCTATTATCTTTAGTCACTATTGCAAACTCACTCTTTTCAATACAGAAACATAAAATGAGTTTTATAGGCAAAAATATAGATTAAAAGAATTGTTATTTTCTAAGTTTATAAATCTTTCTCTCTTGTTTCATCCTTTTCCAGTTTCCTTCACACTCAACTACAGCTCAGATTTATCCTCTTCTGCTCTCTTACTGCAGACCTTCCGATGAGAGACAAAGTCCATTGTGAAACTTTGACCAAGTCTGCAAAAAACAGACTGCTAACATACTAATAGTAGTTAAGGATGTGATTTTGGATGACATTATAATGTAAGATTTAATATAGAACGCAGTTACGATTATGTTTTGCCAATATCACTGACTGAAATAAGCTTTCACTTACTTTGCAGATTAAACCAGCAGATACAGCAGTTGAACAGAATTGCTGTGCCGGTATAACTTCTATATGAAAAAGTTCCTATTGGTACAGTTGTATCAGAAAAACACCTTTCTTTACTGTAGAGAAGATTTCAGTACCTTGATCCAAGCCAAGGTGAAGCTTTCCACTTTCAGCTCACCTGGTTAGCTGCTTTCTCTTACATACCAGAAAAGCTATGAAGGAAGTTAGCTTACCCTGCCTTCTACTCATAGTATATCACCAGCTATCTCACCTCAAGTGATTTTTCACATTCTCTCCAATTTAGTGCCTCCTCACAAGTGACTGGCAGGCTCTGTGGAAATACAGCTATAAGTTTTACGTTTTAGAGCACCTAACATTGTGGGTTTAATTTTGCTTTTTGCAGTTGTGTTTGGTTCTCTCTTTTCTCCAGCTATATAAATTCTATGACTCAAAATTCTCCACTCAAGTCAGTAACACTCTCCCAAAACCATAAACATGACTTCAAAATTTTAAGAAAATATCTAAGGAAGATGAGACTTTCCCTATTTCTTATACTCAGGGGTTCTTATTCAGGTCTCTTCTTCCCAATACCAACGAAAAGTTAGTATGTTAAAGATAATACAATATATGCCACAGAATTGCATTAGGGGATTTTGCAAAAAAATATAGTCTCTTATTCCTGAGAAAAAGTTGTAAATGTAAGCAAAGAAGACAATGAGAAAGAAACATAGAAACTTTTTTTTTTTCCGTAAAAAGCAATTCCAAAAAAGTGACTTATGGTCAAATAACTAAGATTCAAGGGAAAGAAAGTAAATTTGCAAATAATAGGACAGATGCCATTAAATCATCTCTAAATCGCAATTATGTATTTTACATATACACTTACTTGCACACATAAAATTGGATTTACGTATAGCTTAGAGGTGGCCCTGAATCATAGGATTTAAATCTGGAGTTAAGTCTGTATCTGCAGACCCATAAAGCTGGGGATGCAGGGGATTGAATATAGGGATTTTTGGTCTCATTTCTTGTACACAGCACCAGCAAGAAAGCAAAGTCAAAGAGATTTCCCTTGAATTCAAGGAAAAGTACAAATAAACTATAGAGTAAAAAAAAAAAATTGCATCATTTGATAACACGTCATGAAAAAATACAAGGTCTAAAGGAATGAGATTCACTGATTTGCAGTGTTAGCAGTACTAAAGTAATTTTAAAACATATCAAGGAAAAATAAAACACTAAAAATAAGAAATTTAAAATGTCATGGCTGTTCTCTGAATACACATGTATCAGATTTACAGCTTTTTAGCAAATGTTAATTATTTAGATTTAGTAAACATATTAGTAACCATCTTCTCAAAAACTAGGAGATACGTATCCAGATTAAATTAATATAAATCAGCCCCTAGATGTTATCATTGCAGCTGAAATATCACGTAATACAGAACTTTCCTAGTTCTTTTTTACAGAAAAAACTGTGTAAAGCAAAATAATCTGTCTAAGTAATATAAATTCTCTCAGTTTTAATGCCTCAATGCAAAGGCACAAAGACCTCTGAGGGTGTAACACAAAAGATAACTACCTCTAACTACACACAAGAGTTGTACAAAAGATTCGGGTTCTGACAGCAGGTGAGCAGAATCACCTCAAAGAGCACGACAATCTAACCTTCATAGCATAGAACATCATGCACCCCTTTCACACAGAAAGCGTCTTCATAACTCCTACCAATATTTGCCTCAACACTAAAAACACTGACATTTCACAGTTAACACATTTCTAATTCTATCTGGAACAGCTGTACGTGTTCTCTCTTTATATCTTTTTTTTTTAATCTTACAAAGTTTTTGTTTTCTACCATGTCTTGTAGCAGTGAATTCCAGTCATAATTACGCATATATAAGAAACAAAACAATCCCAAGCCTAAAACTTCCTGTACCTGTTTTAAAAGTGCAACCATTCCATTTCACTGAATAGCTAATTAGTCTAACACTAGGAGAAGCATATGTAAAATACAATCTATTTTCTTTATGCTATTTATTATCCCATATATCTATCACATTCTGTTGTTTAATATCTCTAAATGAATCAATGCACATTCCCTGTATTTTTCAGTATTTCTAATAATCCTTAATCTGTGTGCAGTATTTTCTCTCAGAATATAATATAGTCCTATTTCATGAGTAACACACTATCATTGTTTCCTATACAGTGTTCTTACCACTGTTCTCTTACACTCTGTAATCTCACAGATTATACACCAGATCTGCAAACTTCTATATTTAGAGGGTAAAAGCATTCCCTGTGTAAGGCTCCATTTCATAGTAAGGACTCCAAGATGCCAGCCTGATACATCAAAGTAGCCAATAGACATGCACCTACGTACATATATGCAATTTCTTCCACAATTTTCTGAGAAACCCCCAAAACTTTATTTTTCATGTGATAACTTTTTTTCTATGCACTCTGCGCTGTTTTTTCCAGAAACGGAACTGCTTATCTGCTATGAGCAGATAGGCCCTACATGCAGATACAGACAATATGAAGCAGATTCTGTCATCTAGAAAGAATGAGTAAAGTCAGTCCAGGCTCACATGTTGCTGTTAGTCTATTAAAACAGCAGAAAAATTCCTAGTTGCCAGCAGTTTTGCAATGCTACTGCAAATTTCACTTTTTTTTCTGGTGTGTCTGTCTCCTGACAGCTAAAGGCCTTCTCCAGGCTGCCAAGACCTAAAACTTAAGTGAAATATAAAAGAAAAAAACCTACTTCTTTACATGACAGTCAAAGTGCTCTCACAGTACTCCCGGCCACCGTTCACCCAGGAAGACGTGTAAAAGCCAAAGCCTCTGTTGCAGTTAGTGCTCCCTGCAAGACTCACTGCTGTTGTACACAGAGACATGAAGCACTTTATTTAAATCTCCACTCAGGAGATCAGAGACCCCACTTATACAATACATCATAATAATGTGAAAATTATAAAGCTTGTGGAATAGTTTTGGAAAAGCCAGGCACAAAACTGCAGAAAACTCATGGGCTAAATTGAATTTTTTATTGATAACAATATAACTCATTGCTGTACAAGTTATTAATGAAAATAAGCCTAATCATTAATCTTGATGACTGAAAACAGTTTGAGACTGATGTCACAAAGAATAAACAGACACCTTATAGGCAAGTTACTAGATGTAGATTTCTCTTACTTTAAAAGGGTACACAAAAAAGTGTACATACTTTGCATGTATTTTCTTCAAGATAGCATCTTTCCTGATGTAGCTCTAAATTTATTTGGTGTTTCTAGACTATGTATTACTTTTTTAAATTAAGCTTATAATGTTTACCATAAAACTCATGCCACTGACATTCTGTACATATTTACAGTAATTACAAAGCAATTTTGTATAGACTTTTACAAAACCATCAACATTCTGAACATAAAATGCTCACATATAAATGTGTCATCTCCACCACTCAGGGACAGTTGCTTTATCCAAATTTCATTTGGTTTCATGTCTCCTTCAACTTGAAGGCAATGAAAATGAAAAATAGGAAAAGAACTTTGTAAATTAAGAAGCCTTTCAAATTAATGTAAAAGTGTAAAATCTAAATCTGGTTTTGCTGAACAATCACACTTACACAGAGAATGAAATCTTTAAGTTAGTCCAGCTTTAATTACAACAGAGAAGAATAACAGTGTATGGAGACCATTACTCATTATCAACACAGTATTTTTTAATCCAGACCTATCAGATCCTAGCATATTTTGATTGCAAAAGGGAGGGTGAGAGTTCTGTATCTACAACAGTGATTCAATTCAGATAACTGGTTAATGAAATTATGGCTAATACAGAGGTGCAAACTAAGCTTTTAAAGGAACAGGGTCCATGAAAAATAATCACATTTATACAAAAAGGTTCCATTTAATATGGCAGAAAAAGCTGAAACAAGCTGCTATAATTATTACTACTACTACCTTTGACATTGTGAATACTATGCAGCTTCTTTTTTTAAAAAATGAGATTTATTTTAGTAAGTGTTAAGAAGATTCATTGTATCCTTGCATTTTCCCCACAGCAATTTCTTTAAAAGAAAAAAGTCTTACCAAAACCTTACCAAAGTTATCTTACCAAGTCACTGACTGTAGGATAAGGTTTGAAGTGTCTTAAAACTTCACACAATTAAACAGGGCTTCATAATTCAAGGAATCAAGGTAAGAAAGTAAAAGTAGTGGTTAAATTATGCCTATTGAAAGGGTGGCTAAATCTCTCTCTTGAATAATACCTGATTTGCCAAAATTCAAATGCATCTCCTACAGCTCTGAAACAATATAGGATTATTAACTAAACTCCCAGCCCTGGGAGGAAGTGAACTTGCAAAAAGTTGTTACAATTTTGCCAAGATTCCCTGAAATCCGGCTGCAGACCCATCCACATCAATACATCTCAAGCACCTTTCTGGAAATGACCATTAGATTTCACTTGCCATCAGCCAGCCAGGAGCCCCTTCTGAAACTCACGATTCCCCTGACTTTTCAGGTTATACGAGATACCTCACAAACCCACACCAGCCACCTTTCTGGTGGGTAGCTCCTAGGGCCGCCCCTGACGCGCATCATACGCTTTCAACTCCGCGTTCCTGCTGACTAAACTTCTTGCCAGTTCTCTGCAATTTACACTTGGAAACGTTTGCACTGATTTGCCATTTCAGACCCAAAGCGCGGGGGTTGTTAACCCCAGGGCCTGACCGTTTGCAAAGGACGGAGAGCAGCCCTTTCTGGGCGGCTGTCCTCTCTCTCGAAGCACACAGCGCTGCCTGCCTTGGCTCCGCGTACCGGGCCGCGGGCCAACCGCTGGCTGATGAAGGCAAGCAGCAGGAGATCATCTTAAGCGCAGGAACGACAAGGTAAACGTCAATTATTCTGAGACTGTGACTAAAAGCACCAGCTCAGCCGCACCGTGCCGTGAGCAGCGGCTGCGCGCTGCTGTTGGTCTCGGTGCCGAGCGTTAGTTAGGATGACAAAGGTGTCCAGGGAGCCGCCCCTGCAAGAGCCGGCCGGGGCGGCCCGGCGGCCCAGCACCGCCACGGCCCCGCCAGCCCCGGGGCGCCGCCGCGGCAGGGACCGCGCTCGTCTCCGTGGCAACGGCGAGGAGGCGGCGGCGCGGGCAGCGGCCACCCGCCAGTCACCTGACCCCAGCCCGCCGGTCACGTGATACGATCTCCATCGTCGCCATCTTGAAGCGGTGGCCGGGGGTGAGGGGGGAAAAAAAATTGTTTCTTCATTAAAACGCAGGTAAAAAGCAGGGCGGGC
>JAVSBS010028839.1:9254-24013 GCA_033124195.1 Coracias cyanogaster | reverse complement strand
GGATGACAAGCGTCCGTGCCACCTCCCAAAAGGGAAGGGGATCGAGGGCAGACATTTCAAATAGGAAGACATTTCAAAAACAGTGGGTCGGTTTCCCACACAGGGCCATCACAAGAACAGGAGGAAGAGACAGAGGTGATCACCTGATCCCTATCCCTGAGTGAGCTGCAAGATATGAGGAATGATTTCAGTCATCTTGCAGGCAAGCAGATTATCACCTTGCTGCTCCAGTGCTAGGATGGTGGAGCTGGTGGTTTAGAATTAGAGGGGAAAGGGGCCAGGCAGTGGAGATCCTTGTCTAGGGAAGCAGGCATTGACAAGGTGACTGGAAAACAGACACAAGCCCTCAGCCTTTGGAGGTGACTCCTGTCAAGCGTAAGGGAAAGGTATCCCCTCAAGGAGGATGTCACATGCCACCTAGGCAAGTCAACCACTGTGGAGAGAGGTATTCAGTACCTGAGGGAATTAACTGTGCTGGAGATGATTTATAATGCTCTAAATGAAGAGCAGTCCCCCATAGATCCAGATCAAGACCAATGCACACCACCCATATGGCGGAAGGTCCAGCAAAGTGCACCACCATCATATGCCAACTCATTGGCAGTAGTGTCCTGGAAAGATCGCCAGCAACAAACAGTGAATGAATTGGCCAGCCAGCTCTAGCAATATGAAGGAAATACCTTTACTCTCTATGGGCCTGTGTTTCAGCCATGAAGGAACTGTCCCAGGAGGTCCAGCAATTCCAAGAAACAAGCTCTGCTCTCCACCTGTATAGGCCCATGTCTCAGCTATTAGGAATAGACACTCCCCAGCCCAAGAGAAAGACCATGGAAGGTACACACCATGGGGTACGCTGTGGTTTTACCTACGTGAGCATGAAGAGGACATGAGGAAGTGGGATGGAATCCTAGCTGCATGAGTACACGAGTTGTGAGGGAAAACAATCATGAAAGGGGAGTCTTCCAAGAAAAATGCTGTTTCAGTTTCCAGTGGGAAATTCCCCAGATAGAATAGAAGGGCCAATCCTATGTCTGATTCTCTTGAGGGGACTTCTAAACAGTTTTCAGAAGTAGTGAGTGACTCCTATCAGGATTAGAAGGGTCTTGCCTCCAGCCATGTGGAGGAAAGGCATAATTGGGTTTACCGGACTGTGTGGGTCTGATGTCCTGTCACATTAAACCCACAGGAATATAAGGTTTTAGTAGATACTGGCACACAGTGCACCCTAATACTATCAAGCTATAGTGAGGCTGAATCCATTTGTATTTCTGGGATGACAGAAGGATTCCAACAGCTGACTGTACTGGAAGCTACAGCTGACTGTACTGGAAGCTGGAGTGAGTCTAACTGGGAAGAAATGGCATAAACAACCTATAGTGACTGGCCCAGATGCCCTGTGCATCCTAGGCATAGACTATCTCAGGAGAGGCCACTTCAGGGACCCGAAAGGGTACTGATGGTCCTCTAGTATAGCTTTCCTGGAGGAAACTGAATTATTGCCCACCTTACCTGGTCTCTCAGGATCCTTCCATGGTAGGGTTGCTGAGGGTTGAAGAGCAACAGGTGCCAATTGCCACCAAGACGGTCCACCGGCAGCAGTAGTGCACCAAGATTCCCTCATCCCCATCCAGCAGCTAATTCATCAACCAGAGAGCCAGAAGGCGAGCAGCAAAACTCACCCTTCAACAGCCCCATATTGCCAGTACAAAAGTCTAATAGTGAATGGAGACTAACAGTGGACTAATATGGCCTGAGTGAAGTTACACCAGCGATGAGTGCTGCAGTGCCGGATGTGCTAGAGCTCCAATACGAACTGGAGTCAAAGGCAGCCAAGTGGTACACCACAGTACACCACAGTCGATATTGCTAATGCATTTTTCTCTATTCCTATTGCGCCAGAGTGCAGGCTACAGTTTGTGTTCACTCAGAGGGGCATCCAGTATACCTTGAATCAATTGCCCCAGGGGTGGAAACACAGCTCCCCCATTTGCCATGGACTGATTCAGACTGCACTGGAACAGGGTGAAGCTCCAGAACACCTGCAGTACACTGATGACATCATTGTATGGGGTGACACAACAGAAGTTTTTGAGAAAGGGAAGAAAATAATTGAAATCCTCCTGAAGGCCTGTTTTGCCATAAAGAAAAGTAAGGTTAAGAGACTGGCATGGGAGATTCCGTTTTTAGGAATGAAATGCCAAGATGGGCATCACCAGATCCCAGTGGATCTGGTAAACAAGATAGCAACCCTGTCCCTACCAACCAGTAAAAAGGACACTCAGGCTTTCTGGGGCGCTGTGGGATACTGGAGGATGCATATCCCCAACTGTAGTCTGATTGTCAGCCCTCTCTACCATGTAACTTGGAAGAAGAACAATTTTTAAATGGGGCCCTGAGCAGCAACAGCCTTTGAACAATTTAAACAGGAGATTGTGCAGGCAGTAGCCCAGGCAGGACAAGATATTAAAGATGTTCTCTACGCCACAGCTGGGAAGAATAGTCCTACCTGGAGCCTCTGGCAGAGAGCACCTGGGGAAACCTCTAGGCTTCTGGAGTTGTGGATACAAAGGCTCCAAAGCCAACTACACTCCAACTGAGAAGGAGATACTGGCAGCATATGAAGGAGTTCAAGCTGCCTCAGAAGTGGTCAGTACTGAAGCACAGCTCCTCCTGGCACCCCAACTGCTGGTGCTGAGCTGCATGTTCAAAGGCAGGGACTCCTCTACACACCATGCAACAGATGCCACGTTGAGTAAGTGAGTTGCACTGATAACACAATGGGCTCGAATAGGGAACCCCAGTTGCCCAGGAATATTGGAGGTGATCACAAACTGGCCAGAGGGCAAAGATTTTGGGTTGTCACCACAGAAGAAGATGACACGTGCTGAGGAGGCTCCACCATATAACTAGCTACCAGACAAGGATACACCGACTGACTCATGAATGGTGGCAAATACCCTGTAGAGGTGGTTGCAGCAATGGAAACAGAACAACTGGCAGCGCAGAGGTAAACCAATCTGGGGTGCTGGATTATAGCAGGATATTGTTGCTCAGGTGGAGAACCTGGTTGTAAACCAGTACGCCATGTGAACACCCATGTACCCAAGAGCTGGGCCACTGAAGAACATCAAAACAATGGGCGGATGGACCAAGCTGCCAAGACTGTAGTGGATTTGGACTGGGCGTAAGGGTGAAAATAAGGGAAGAGATGCAACATAGTGGATCGAGGGGTGGACCTGACCATGGACACTATTGCAGAAGTCATCCATGAATGTGAAATGGGCTGAAATCAAACAAGCCAAGCGGTTAAAGACCCAGTGGTATGGAGGATGATGACTGAAAAATAAATACAGAGAGGTCTGGCAGATTGACTACATCACACTGCTACAAACCTGCCAAGGCAAGCGCCGCGTGCTTACAATGGGGGAAGCAACCACTGGATGGTTGGAAACATATCCAGTGCCCCAGGCCACCACCCAGAACACCATCTTCGGCCTTGAAAAGCAAGTCCTGTGGCAATACAGCACCCCAGAGAAAAGCAAGTCAGATAATGGGACTCACTTCTGAAACACCCTCATAAAAGCCTGGTCAGAAGAGCATGGCCTAAAGTGGGCATATCACATCCCCTACCATGCACCAATCTCTGGGAAAACTGAATGGTACAACAGACCACTGAAAACTACGCTAAAAGCAATGGGGGGTGGGACATGCATTTAGCAAAGGCCACCTGATTAGTTAACACAAGAGGATCTGCCATTTGAGCTGGCCCTGCTCAATCAAAACACCCACATACTGCAAAATGGGATAAAGTTCATGTAGTGCACATGAAGAATGTATTAGGGAGGACGGTCTGGGTTAATCCTGCTTTTGGAAAGGTAAAACCCATCCATGGGATTGCTTTTGCTTAAGGACTTGGGTGCACCTAGTAGGTGATGCAGGAGGATAGAGAGGTCAAATGTGCACAATGGGACTTAGTTTTGGGTGAGAACAGCCAGTGAATACAATTGTATGTTATTAAATGGCTGCTGGGTATGATGGAGATGGTATAGAGTAAGGGGTTGATAACACTCTGGTTCAGCTAGGACAGAGTTAATTTTCACTATAAGCTGGAAAGGAGATGGAGCCTGGAGAGACAGCCAAACCAGCCAATAGGTTGATACTGTACCAATGTCATGCCCACTGCCTAAGGGCCAGGTGGCTTGGCATGCTCACGGGCTCTGTATAGTTTATATCACTTATTTTGTATATTGTTCCATCACTGTTATTGTTACTACCATTTTTCTTAGTTTTCTTTTCACCGTGTTGTATTAACTTCTCCTTATCTCAACCCATGGGGTTTTGTATTTTCCTCCCTCTTCTCCTTCCTGTCCAGGGTGTGCAGGGCCAGCAGGCAAGGGGCCATTGGTGCTCAGCTCCCAGCTGCATCTAAATTACAACAAGGTCTCTTTTCAACACACAAATACAACTCATTCTGTAACAAGGGGAATTGTTAGAAAATTCTCAGGCTCTCACCCTCTTTACAAAAAGAACAACTGCAAGAACATTTGTGCCATCATCTGAAGCTTGATTTACTTCAATCCACATGTACACATTTTTATTGGAAAAAAAAAAAAAAAGAAGAGACAACACACCAGATAAAAAAAGGCTTAAAATCCACTTTAATAATGCATTCCTGTAACATTCCTCAGACAAACTCAAACTTGTTAGTGGGACAATTACAGCTTGTGTTCAAACAGTTTACACTAAATGAAAAATCTTGTAGTACTTCTACACAAGAGACAGGCAAGGTTAAGATTATACAAACATTTGTTTCAGTTAAATCTTCAGTATGAGATACAGTATCTTTGTCCAATAGATTGTACTTTACTACCGGTAAAAATAAACAGTGATACAACACATTATCAAAAAAATCCATCCAAACAATAGCCTCCCAGACATTCAGGCTGCACATGACAGACAGTCAACTATTTCAAAGAAACAGGTGGTCAAGATAAAAAGAGTAACTACAAGTTAGGAGGAAAAAAAAAAAAAAAAAAAACCACACATAAAATCTCCCCCAATTCACTACATGACAGATCATTTGGAGCTACATAAATTTACAGAATCACAGGAGCTGCAAAGTACCCAGATGCCACCCTAGTTCTCCAGAGACTTCCCTGTGTTCTTAAGCAAGGTACACTACACTGGAGAGGAAAAAAAAAAAACAAAAAAGCCAAAACATACTGCAATTTCATCTAGTTTAGTCTCAGGACTCTGGCTGCAAATAGGAAACATGTTATAATCAAGGCATTAGGGTCCTTGCCAGATTTTACCATTACTGAACAACCATGGCAGCCTCCCAGAATCCATTTTTCACACTGAAATGATAGGAATGCACCACATGAAATTTTCTAAAACCTTTACCAGTCAGACTGCACTCCCCTCTTCCTAGAGTGGCTTTACCAAAACAGGCTCTAATTAACTATTTTTAATATTCCACCCCCCTCCCCCAAGCTAAACCATGTATGGCCTGCTATTATTCCTTTCCTCTTTGGGGCCACGTCTGGGGTTAGTATCTGCGACGCTTGTTAGGGCCAAAATCACCCCCTGGATTTCCTCTGTTGAAGGCAGGTGGGTTCCCTCCCATTGCTCCGAGGCCTTCCATCGTGCCACCCTGGCCAAAGCGATCTGCAGGCGGTGGGGGAGTCTTGTAATGAGGACAAATGCAGAAGAGGCACAAAGGAAAACAAGGAACAACAAAGGGCAGTTAAAAGTCATTTGAGTTCATTCACATTCTACCAGGATTCCACAATTCCAGTTGACCTTGCTACAAACCTTCACCACACCAAAAACATCCCAAAAGCCCCAAAACTAGACTGACAGGACCAAGTCTTTCCCCACTGAACTTGTAGCCACATATGCATGAATACATTTTGCCCCATCTCACAGACTAGTGCCCTGCTGTGGAGCCTGTGAGTAATGCAGTCTGGGAAAAGAGAACTTTACCTTTTCACCATATTCCTTCACCCAAACTGAATGCAAGTGAAGAGCAGTATACAGACATTGCAGCACTATCACAATTCAGGCATACACAACACTCCAATTTCAAAATAAGTCTGCAATACTAGTCTTGTAACACTGCCTCTAACCACGGACTGGGGATAAGTGACCACACAGAACAGAGCTGCTTTACATCTGGCTCCTGGGTTCCATTTATTCTTTGTTCACTGGTTTGCAGCAATGACACATGTATACACAATGTAATGTGATACATATATGCACATCATAGTTAGTATTAGTGCTGTAGATTAACCCCATAGTATTGCCTGGTTGTAAAGAACAAAGACCCAAACTTCAGTATAACTGGTAATGGGGTGATCTCAGGAACTCTCAGTGTTCACTTTGCAAAGCAAGGGAGGCACTAGCAGTTACACAGAACTCCTTCTACAATTTCCCCTTCTCTACACATGAAATTCTGAGTAATCATGAATTTGTGTCCTGCAGGACATCACAAGAAAGGACACTGAAATCACTCCAAGCAGCTTGAGCAAAGATGCAAAGTAACTGCTCCCTACATTAATAAAAAAATCTGGAATACATGGGTTCAGTAACTTCTAAATCCAAGCACATGGCCAGGATAAATAGCTTGCAAAAAGACTATACATATTTCTGGCCATTATAGAAACAGCTTATTGCTTTTTGGTCTAAATGGTATTTCATCAGATTGACCTGAACTCTCACCTCCCCTTTCCATTCCTCTCTTTATCTTCCCCTTTAAATTCCTTGCGTAGTACACATTCCCTTAACCCCAGCCATTCCACTGTCCTTAACACTCAGGTACAAAAGCTTATAGCCAAATAGAACTGTTCTTTATGACAAAAAAAAATTTCTGTGATGTAGCAGTCACAATAGACCAAGAAGTACAAAGGTTTGCAGGAAAATTATTTATTAAACCAATTGATATAGAATCCTAAGGAAGATGAACTTTCAGGACAAACTTGACTATGACTGCTGCTGTTTCTGGTGCTGACTGGAAATGCTCACACTGTGAGACAGAGGAATGATGTACGCCACAGAAGCCATGTCTATTGTAAAGCTCTGCAGTAAAGTTTAAAACTAAATTAAATATATATATAAAATCTAAAAGGTGAATAAATAAGCATAACCTCCACTGATTCTTTGCTCTTTACTTCCTAAGCAAATTAGCTGAAGTCATTCTACCAAACTCACTATTAACATACTCATTTTAGCCTATTAGCACAGGAGACAATTGTTTTTAAAACTGGTGATAGATGGAACATTACTGAAAGCTTGGCTTTATGCCTGCAAGAAATCTACCCTCAAAACACTCTCATTCAAAATGCTTCTCATGATGCCATTTAAAAACAACGATATATTATTTCTAGGATCTTTCTAATAAACATTTTAGCACTAGGTATCTTGAATGTAAAGTAAGTAGTTATTAGACTTGGTTTGATCTCCTGAAAATTACTAACTAGTATCAAGGCAAGATTAACTCAACATTTCAGCAGGAGTTAAGCAACACGTCCAAGTAGACAAATAAGCTTCAACTTCAGCAGCAGAGTGCTTAACAATGGGAACAACAATCTCCATTTAAAAGGTGTGCACAGAAAGCAGACATAGATACATTACCATTCCCATGGCTCCATCAGGTATCATAGCTCCAGGACCAGTGGCAGGAGGTGCAGCAGCTGGGACGTTGGTACCACCCATAGCTCCTCTATTGTTCATGCCAATGGTACCTGGAAAAGAAAACTGAACAACAGTCCTGGCAGACACAATGAGTGGGGTCTATTCATCACTTCAGAGCCACAAAACACCATGTAAGGTCCCTGCAGTGTTATAGTCTATAAACTAGCTTTGTGCTATTAGGTCAAGACAAATTGATCTTGGATTCCAGTATTACCTGAAACTACAGCAGGCTCTAACACTCACCACCTTCATTAACCACTAAGCCCTATTTCACTTGCTCTTGTGCATATGGCCTAAAACTCTAAATCATGTAGTCAAAATATGGAAACAGTAATCAAGATTATTTCCTGGGCTCAAGGTCTAGCACTACATGTCATGACAACTTCTGTAACAATACAAACTTCTGAAGCACACTACAGGTCTGATAGCAACTTCAGTCAAGTCTTTTGCTTACTGCACTGAATCTTTCACAAATGTACAGTATTGCATCACACCCAAATTATGTTTCTTGTCACATGAACCCTTCCTGTCACTGAAATGGAAGAATATTACCATGACTGAGTTTCTAAATAAGGATCCAATAAAGTAAGACTACTCAAAAAACACAGATTTTGTAAAGGAGGAAAGAAACATGCATAGGAACAAAGACAGCCAAGGAATATTCTTACCTCCCATACCCATCTGTCCCATTCGCATGTCTGGTGGCTCCCTCTGGAAAGAGAGAGACTCATTTAAAATTATAAGTTCAGGCTTTAAAAAAAAGTTATTATGCAAATTCAGTAAGTTCTGGGGTTTTACTACTGAAAATTGTGTAGAAAAGTCATTCCCAGGGTAAATTTCAAAAGATGTGAACTACCTCCACATGCTATCTGCTGAACAAACAGGTCTTGTTAAAGACACCTCATTCTTAAAGACTGTTTTTCACAATCATAGTATAAACACCCAGAAGCAACGCTGGGCATGCAGATTTTAACCAAACAGCAGCATAAATATCCAGTATCTGATGGAAAGATCTGCTGAGCAGCAGTAACGTATCAGATCAGTTTTATCAAATATCAAACTAGTTTTGCTACTTCCTTAGCATAGCTAAGAAGCTTTTCCTGTTGAGAGGAATGCAAGCTTACATAAAAGACGCACCACTGGATCACCTGCATTAAAATACCAGTTACTGAGTTCAATTTCTTTTATTAACTGAACATAGGGGGCATACCACAGATCACTGCAAAGGTAGGACCATCTTCTCACTTCAGTGAGAGTACTACTTTTTCCACAGTAGAAACTGAACAACACATTTAATTTCATCTGTTGTCTCAGTATCACTACTTATCATATGAAGGCACTATTATTTGGAGAAATTGGGAGTTCTCCTATGCAGGATAATATTCCTGCGTTTAAGTCAGTAACATGGTTTTCGACCTTTTGGTTCGACATATTTAGCTCTTTTGCTTAGGGGCCTGTTTTTCGCTAGGATAAACAAACACTTGCCACTCAGTTGCACTGATGCCATTATACTACCTTGATAGCACTATAGCTGCCTCCACAATATAAATCTGCTGAGATTAGAAATAAACTGTACAACAATTCTTTATAGAACCAGAGATAGTGCTATTAAAAGGCAGGTTACCACACATTTTACATTACAACAAAATATTCAACCAACTGACTTTTAAGCAATTACCATGCCTGCAGCAGTGCCTCACGTTGGGATCATTTCATCTAAGCATGACTAAGACAGACTGCAGGCTACAAACAGAGCCAGGCCTATGATGGTAACAGGGTTCTGCAGCAGTACTTCAGGACAGTACAGGTTTTTACTGTTAGAATAAAATTTGTTATCATTTAATTATTTTGCACAGCAAGAGAGCTAGTGAGGGTCCTATATGAGCAGCAGCAGGACAGTAACTGGGATATTTATATTTTTCACGCTAAACTGTATTAAGATTGGAAGGAGTCAATAATTTAGGGCATAATGTACTAAAGATGTAGAGTCCCTCAACCAACAAGTTAAGCATTCACAGGAAGTCCCATGTTGTGGAAAGGCAAAAATCTAATGTCAGTGTCTAGATGTAATGGGAAGGTAGAAGCACTCATACCGCATCAGCAAAATTCCCTTTAAAGCCTTCCTGCTGGCGTCTCATCATCTCTTCTTGCTGCCTTCTCATTTCCTCCTCACGGCGCCTGCGTTCTTCCTCTTGTCTGCAAAAAAGGTCCAAGGATTCTCAGCACAACATACAACAACCATTTGCATTGCAGTGTTGCCTAATGGGTCTTGGTTGGAAACCTACAACTTTAAGAACATTCTTTTGCTGAGGCTGTAAAACATTAGGTACCTCATGATGAAAACAGACACATGCGCATCGAGACATTTCCAACTCTTTAAATTTTAAAGATTTTGTTATAAAATCCACCATGCTCACATTCATGTGTATCTCACGAGGAGCAGCTGAGGGAACCAGAGTTGGTTAATCTGGAGAAAAGAAGGCTGAGGGGAGACCTTACCACTCTCTACAACTGCCTGAAAGGACACTGTAACTAGGTGGGAGTCAGTTCCTCTTCCCATGTTGTAAGTGATAGCATGAGAGGAAATGGCCTCAAGTTGTACCAGGAAAGGTTTAGATTAGATATTAGAGAAAAATACCTTAACTGAAAGGGTTATCAAGTACTGGAACAGTCTGCCCAGAGAAGTGGTTGAGTCAACATGCCTGGAGGTAATTAAAAGGTGTGATGATGCAGCACTTGCAGACCTGGTTGAATGGTGAACTTGGCAGCGTCAGGTTTGCAGCTAGACTCAATGATCTTAAAGGTCTTTTCCAATCTAAATTATTCTATGATTCTATGTACAAAGCAGCTCCCAAATAAATGCAATATAATGCATACAAGTCAGATGGAGAGAGAAATCTCTGAGACTATTCTAGCTCTTCCTTGTCTCAGAGTCATTTTGAGAAGCTTCAGGAAGTTCTCCAGACTACTTCAGAAATACAGGAGCTTGAGAACTGTCATTCCTCAAATGAAAAGACAGATGCTAGAATGGTGCTTCCCAACCTGCAGCAATGAAGCCACCAAATCACTGCAGATTCTGATTTTTCTATCTGCCTCAATCAAGGAGCTAAAATGAGACACAGAACTGAAAAAAACAAATACTAATCAGTGGAAGGAACTCTCAACTCTTTCATCTTAAACCAACTGTACAGTCTCCCTATGAACAAAAAGGCCTAAATTAACAGCAACACTTTATGTAGTAATTAAATTGTCACACTGAACAATTAGGTGCACTGAATAAATGTTTCATTCCATAATATTATGGATTCACAGCATTTTATAACCTGTCCCCTTACCTGAGTTCCAACTGTTTACGTTTTTGTACCTCTTGGTTATGCAATTCCTCCATTCTCCTCAGCTCTTCCTGGCGTCTCATTAAATCTGTAAAAGACAGCAGTAAACAATCCAATCAAACTCATCTCCCATGCCACCTCTCATCAGTTCCTGAATTGGAACCGTAACACACAAGAGAATAAGGTAACAGAGCCTTCAGCAATACAGTAACATCTCTCCATTCATTTCCCACTACCATGCTTGGCTACAAGTCAAGCAGCTACCTTCAGTGGGCTCTACACAGTCTACTGAGCTACCCACCCCTGGTTGTTGTAGGGCCATATTCTGATACTGTATTTATCTTTGATTGGTACCTTGCCGCATGAGCATAACTTGGTGCTCATGGCGAGCTGCTTCCATTTCCATTTCCAGCTTCTCTCGAGCTTCCTTGATGTTGCGGTCTACTTGTTCTTGCTGCTGTTTCTCCATTTCTATTAGAGCCTTCCAACGCATGGCATATTCATACTCAAAGCTGCCAGGCTGTGCAAATCGAGGAGGCTGCTCACGCTCCCTGTCAAACAAGGAAGAGCTAGTGAATGCTTCAACAGAGCAAGGAGGACCGAAGAAAAATAAATGTGTGTTAAATGCAATGGCAGATCCTTTTAACAGTTAGAAATGCGTTTCTTAGTGCAACAAATAAGGAACCAGTTTATCTTTTACCTTCTTACAAATAGCTATGACTGAGATACCAGTTGGTCTGCTCCTCAAGAATCATCTTATTGAAAGCAGAAACTTAGGCAGAATCCTCCTGCGGGTATAATTATACATGGAAACTGGGTCCCATCCTCCTCCAGAGTCAGTGACACTACTTTTCAAAGTATCACAGAATGGTAGGGGTTTGAAGGGACCTTCAGAGATCATCTAGTCCAACCCCCCTGCCAAAGCAGGTTCACCTAGGGAAGGTCACACAAGAATGCATCCAGATGGGTCTTGAAAGTATCCAGAGGAGGAGACTCCACAACCTTCCTGGGCAGCCTGTTCCAGTGCTCTGTCACCCTCAAAGTAAAGAAGTTTCTCCTAATGTTGAGGTGGAACTTACAGTGTTCCAGTTTGTGCCTGCTTCCCCTCGTCCCATCACTGGGCACCACTGCAAAGAGACTGGCACCATCTTCCTGACACCCATCCTTCAAATATTTGTAAACATTGATCAGATCCTCTCTCAGCCTTCTTTTCTCCAGGCTAAACAGCTGCAGGGATCCCAGCCTTTCCACATAAGAGAGACATTCCAGTCCCCTAATCATCCTCATAGCCCTCTGTTGGGACTTTTGCCAGTAGTTCCTGTCACGCTTGAGCTGGGGAGCCCAGAAGCGGACACAATACTCCAGATGTGGCCTTGCAAGGCAGAATAGAGGTGGAGAACCTCCCTCAACCTGCTGGTCGCACTCTTCTTAATGCAGCCCAAGATACCATTGTCCTTCTTGGCCACAAGGGCACATTGCTGTCTCATGGTGAACTTTTTGTCCACCAGGACTCCCAGCTCCTTCTCCGCAGAGCTGCTTTCTAGCAGGACAATCTACTTGTGCAGGGTGTTAATCCTCCAGGTGCAGGACCCTACACTTGCCCTTGTTGAAATTCAGGAGGTTCCCCTCTGCCCAACTCTCCAGTCTGTCCAGATCTCACTGAGCAGCAGCACAGCCTTGTGGTGTGTCAGCCACTCCTCCCAGTTTCATATCATCAGCAAACTTGCTGAGGGTACACTCCATCAAGGTCATTAATGAAGACATTAAACAAGACTGGGCCCAGCACTGACCCTTGGGGGACACCACAAGCTACAGGCCTCCAGCTGGACTCTGTGCCATTGAACACAACCCTCTGAGCTATATTGTTTAGTCAGTTCCCAATCCATCTCACAGTCCCTCATCTAACCCACTCTTCTTGAGCTTCTCTATAAGGATGTTGTGTGAGATAGCATCAAAAGCCTTGCTGAAGTCAAGGAAGACAACGTCCACTGCTCTCCCTTCATGTACGCAGCTAGTCACACTATCATAGAACACTATCAGATTGGTCAAGCATGATTTCCCCTTGGTGAATCCATGCTCACTACTCCTGATAACTTACTTACCCTCCACATGCTTGGAGATGACCTCCAGAATGAGCTGCTCCATGACCTTTCCAGGGATGGAGGTGAAGCTGACTAGCATGAAATTTGCTGGCTCCTCCTTCTTGCCCCTTTTGAAGACTAGGGCGACAGTGGCTTTCCTCCAGTCCTCAGGCATCTCTCCTGTTCTCCGTGATTTTTCAAAAATGATGGAGAGCAGCATAGCAGCCATATCAGCCAGCTCCCTCAGCACTTGTGGGTGCATCCCATCCAGGCCCATGGATTTGTGGGTGTTCAGTTTGCCTAAATGATCTCTAACCCAGTCCTTGCTGACCAGTGGAGAGTCCACCTTCCCGCAGATTCTCTCTCTTGCCTCCAGGGACTGGGACTCCTTGAGGCTGGTCTTAGTGGTAAAGACCGAAACAAAGAAGGCATTCAGTAACTTCGCCTTCTCTGCATCCTCTGTCAGCAGGGCTCACACCTCATTCAGCAGTGGCCCCACAATATCCCTTGTTTTCCTTTTACTACTTATGTACTTGAAAAAGTCCTTGTTCTCTTTTACTTTCTTTGCCAGATTTAATTCCAACAGGGCCTTGGCCTTCCTTGTTGCCTCCCTACATACCCTGACGCCGTTCCTATAATCCACCCAAGTGACCAGTTCCTTTTTCCACATACTATAAAACTCTTTCTTATGTCTGACTTTTTCCAACTGCTCCCTGCTCATCCATGCAAGTCTCCTGCCTCCTCTACATTATTTTTTACTCAAAGGGATGCACTGGTCTTGAGCTTGGAGGAAAAGATGCTTGAATATTAATCAGCTCTCTTCTTTCCAGAATCCTAGTCCATGGGATTTTTCCAAGTAGGTCCCTGAAGAGGACAAAGCTGGCCCGCCTAAAATCCAGGGCAGCAATCCTACTTACCGCCCTGCTTTTTTTTTTTGCATGATCCTGAACTCAACCATGTCATGATCGCTGCAGCCGAGGCTGTCCCCAACCAGACCTTCTTTGTTCATTAATACAAGGTCTAGCAACACACCTCTCCTTGTTGGCTCAACAGTGTCTTTTTCTAAGACACTAAAAGATTCCGGGTAAAGACATTTAGAAATACTCTTGAAAAAACAGCCTTTGCTGGTGCTGCCCATCTTATGGGCAGATCCACTCCAGAAACAAGCACTGCACAAAGGTATGTATTCCATCAATCTCTGCAGCCCCTGCACCTGAAGCACATGACTATTCCTAACATAACCTCCCAGGTCCTGAAGCTCTCATCTTCCTTACTTGAAAAATTCATATAAGCTCACATGGTTTACTAACTCCCACTGCTCAGATACCTACTGACACTGGGAAGCTTTCAAAGACCATGGCTCTATACCTGGATAGCTCTACAATTTCCTAATGCTGTTCACATCATTCCTTAAAATTTCACTGTGGGTTCAAATTCATTTCCTCTACAGACTTTCATAGAATCATAGGATGGTTTGGGTTGGAAGGGACTTTAAAGGTCATTGAATTCCAATGCCCCTGCTAAGGGCAGGGACACTCCCACTAGACCAGGCAGCTCAAAGCCCCACTCAGTCTAGCCTTGAACACTTCCAGGGAGGGGGTATCCACAACTTCCATTCCAGTGCCTCACCACCCTCTCTGTGAAGACTTTTCTC
>JAVSBS010028837.1:84705-107627 GCA_033124195.1 Coracias cyanogaster | reverse complement strand
GGAGGGAGGCCCCGCCCCCAGCCCACTGCCCCACCTCGTTGCCCTCTTCCAACATGGCGGCCCTCGCCTCACGCGTGCAGGCACGCAGGCGCCGCGTCGGCTCCCTTCCGCCGGGCGCCGAGAGTGAAAAAGGCAGGAAGGCCGCGGCCCGGGATCTCTATGGTTTCGCGCGGTGGGTAGCGTGGCGCAGTCGCCTCGTCCGCCGCGCCCCTCTCCCCCACCGCTCGCGTTGCACGCCGGGACGCGGCGGGTCCTCCTTCCTGCCCACCGCCCCCGCCCGCCGGGAGTCCTCCGAGCGTGCGCCGCGCCGATATCCGCGTTGCTCCCAAGATGGTGGCGCGGGGCTCGGGCTGAGAGTGAGCGAGTCTGCGAGAGGAGGCGCACCCGCGGGCCCGGCCCGTCCTCCCGCCCCTGCGCGCCGCGCCGCCAGGCCGCTCGCATCTCCATTCCCCGCCAGGCCGCGGCCCCGTCTCCTCCGCTCCGGGGCCCCGACGGCTCCACCGGCAGCAGCAGTAGCAGCGGCGGCGGCGGAGCCTCCTCGCCTGCGGCCCGGCCCCGAGCGCAGCGCGGTCCCCGCATGAGCCCGGGCGGCGGCGGCGGGAGTGACCGGGAGCAGCAGGCCGCGGCGCCCAGGTCGGTAGGCGCTACGCAGCGCCTGGCCCGGGGGAGGGCCGGGAGGGGGGATGGCGACCGTCGCACGCCGGCCCTGAAGGGGAGGGAGCCGGGAGGCGGCCCTGCCCGCTTCGCTCCACCGGGGAGATCCCACACTTGGGGTGGGGAAGGCGGGCGGGAAGCGCCGGCGGCCGGGGTGCGTGCCTCGGTGGTCCTCACCCTGCTCCCCCTGAGGCACATGGGTTCGGGGCCGCCCTGTCCCTTCCCAGAAGCAGGAAGGCCGGGCAGGCGGGTGGCTCCGGGCTTCAGCCCGCCGCCTGGGAAGACCGGGCTTGCTGGGCGACCTTGGGTGAACCCAGCCTGCCCCTCCCTCAGTTTCCCGGCTCGGCGCAGCGGCGGCCCGCTCCGCGGGGCTGCTGTGGGCACCGGCCGCCTCGGTGCCTTCGGCATGGCCAGCCGGGGAAGTACGGGTGTGAGAAGTGCTGCGAGGGCGCGTAACTAGTGCGCAAGGCCTGCTTAACAAAGTAGGTACGTTCACTTGTTCGTCTTACCTTATGTCCAATCTGAAGAGTTGGATCTGCTAACCGGTGAACAGGCTGCTTTGCTGACAAATGTCATCTGCCGTTCCTGACTACAGGACTTTCTGGATTACAGTTTTTAAGCGTATTTGCAGTATTTCTTTTAAATGAACTCTGTGGGTTGCTGTTGTTCACAGCCGATTTGTAAACCAGGTGTCTAAAGTGATGTGATGCGGTCATTCAGAAGTTAGTACTGCTTAGGAAACAATGTGTTCCACAACTCTCCCTTATGTGTCAGGAACCTGTAATCTATAGACTTGTAGTTATGCAGGTTTTTTTTCTCCAGTTAATGGAAATACTTGCTGATGTTTCCTTCTGCATAAGTGATGTTCTAATTCTGGGGCAAAGCCTGTGTCTTACACTTCAGGGATGGTCCTTCTGTAAGGAAACTTCCCTACCTCAGTAGGAGTCTATGCAAACCTGAAGAGGCTCTGTGAGAATCAGCTTGTCAGATTAGTTTTACTGTGCCGCTTTCATGTCTACCAAAAAGTTCCTCAGTGGGAAATTGTACCTGATATTGGCTTTGGTTTCCTAACAATGCAAGACCTACATGATTGTATTGCCAGTTTGTTTTTGTTTTGTTTTGAAAGGGAGAGGTCTGAAAGATAAGACCAAGTTCCTAATTCATACACATAGAGAGAGATTCCCTGCTAAGGGAGAAGCTACACTCTTAAGTTTGTGTTGTTATACATCTATGACTGGGTGGGAGAATAATGGAGGTGGTGAGAGGTACCTCTTGGTAAGAATGAAAACTGCTGGAAAATGGCCTTTACAGTTATCACAAACTGCTTGATCTGGATGGTGGCACTAAATGCTCTGTGCCCTTTCATCTTGGAAACAGTTGAAGGTACTTTTTTTAAAATTGAAAATACTGTGAAACTCGAGTTTGTGTGTTGAATTGAAAATATGAAATTTGTATGACCAAATTTCTATGGATATTCCATAGTTTCCTTCACATTTGTCTTTTAAAACAGATGCAGTTTGCAGTGCTTATGACTTGTCTTCACAACAGTAATGTTCTGTCAATTCAATATAGACAAACCTTGGAAGAAAAGCTTTTAGGTTTACAGGGCTGAAAAATACCTTTAATAGGAATTATTTCTGTGCTGTAGTACAGCTACTTCATCTCTTTTATGGATACCTTCCATACCACTCTATGTTTGCTATTTAATGTAGCTTCTTGCATACCGGAATGGAGAAGTTATTTTTCTGTTTACCAGAGTTGCTTGTTATTTTTTCTCACTGGAATATCCTGAGTATCACCCAAGAATTTAGAAATAAAAGCACCAAGCTAGATGGCGAAATAAATGGTTTGACTTTTCTGGGTTTTTTAGGGCATAATTGTGTGACTGTGGGGAAAAAAAAGTGAATGAAGGGAAGAGAGGCTTGAGGAAGCAGAGGTGTTTAACTTTTTCAGAACAGTGTGTTTCAAAGCCGGGATTTCTCAGTCTAGGTTGTCCTCAGAACTTTGTGGGGGGGTGATCCTTTTTTCTTATAGCAAACAAAACTTTTAGTCTTTTTTTAATTACTCCTGCTGCTTTAAGACATGCAAATGATTATTCTTTTGTGAATAGAATTTAAAACTGTGTACATGTTAAATACATCTAGGGATGTTCTCAGCTTATTAGAGTCCCTGTTAGAGCACCTTGAGATTGTGCCTCTTTGAATTGACTTGAGAAAATAAAACAGGTTCTCTTTCTTTTCATTGAATGTCACTTTTTGTAGAAGAAAACCTGTTTCAGAAATAGGAAATGACACATGTACCCCGGTATAAAATAATGCTTATTTCATTGTGGATACATGCTTTGTTGATGTGTTCTTCAGTAGTTCTCTATGAACTCACAGGTTCTACTTAACCAAATACGTAAGGGGGGGGATATCTTTCAGTCAAGTTTTAATAGTCATAAAGATGTCTAATTGTGAACATAATTAAGCATATAACATTTTGTATAAACAATAATTAGTGTAGTACGTGATACGACACTTACAGAACAAATTTGGTGTTTACACTTGTAAATACGCATTGTCTTAGTTTTTGCTATGCAGGAAAGTTAAAATTTTATATATACTGGAAGATAAAAGCCACTAATTCTTAAAAATAGAACATGTAATTGGGGGACAAAGGATGAAAATTCTTAAAGTCTGTAGGCATATATTTAATTTCCAGTGTCAATCTTTGTTTATGGTACTGTGGGCCAGATCTTTGCTTCACTTTCGTTAATGAATTGATACTGATTTTTAAACAAAGGAGCTATGTTTCATACTTCTGCTAAAGTATCCAGCATGTTTAAGGTAGCTATGAGTTTTATAGAGAAGCAGTGTTGTTGAAAGGTTTTCTGTCATTAATCAAATTTTGATTTGTGCATGGAAAGAGGAATAATAAAAATTTGCTATCAGGATCTGTAACAAATAATTTAGAATCTGATGTTTACTTTAAAAAAACAAAACAATCTCCTCTTCCCTCCCCCTTCCAGGAGAGTGCTTTGCTAAATAGTTGGTTCCCAGAGACAACAGCATTGAACAAGTTGCCTGTTTGAAGTGACTTTTGTCACCTTAAATACTTTGACCTTAACATTTACTGCACGAACTTCCTCTGTTTACAGACAGTGCCTGACAGCCTCATAAGCCTGTATTGCTCATGAATAAAAGTTTGGAAAAAAGCTGGTTCGTATGAATAGTAATGTGTGTAAAGTGTCTGGTTGGTTAGCAGAAAGTTGGCAAGTAGAGTGTAAAGGTAATATTTTGAAGCAACGTTTCAGTAGCTGTACCAGTTGATGAGACACTTCTTCAGGAAAATAACCTCACAGGAGAAATGTAAAAAAGATAAAATCAAATAACGTTGAGATCCAGGATTCATGCTTGGCAATGTAACATGTGACCAAACAGCGCTGTAAATTGCTATGTTTTAATAGTTCCACCTTTCTGTGGCTAGGAGTGACAGAGTGTATTGACAAAATAACTTACTGGTTGCAAAATTACATTATAAATTAAATATTGCCATAGTGTTCTGTCTCACAGATACTCTTATGAATGAATTTCTTAGAGGAAGCATTAACTACTTACTTTTAATAGTTTGACCTTGCTTCCCTGTATTGCACAAAGTGCTGAATGGAGGATGGGTGTGGAAATCAGTCTCTACTGATACTCTTTCTGTTACCATCCTGCATGGTTCTTTATCCATGTTTTACAGAGTGGTGAAGAATTAGGAGAAGTTGCAGTTGTTTAACTGAGTGGAACTAAATGGGTGGGTTAACTCTGGACCCTCACTTCACTGTCTTAGGTAAGAGGGATGACTTGCTTCTTTTGAAGCAACTCACATTTCCTCAGAGCAGAGATATACCTGTTTTAAGAGAAACTTACAGTTAGTGTAGCAGAGGTTTGGACTTTTTTTTTCCCCCCTGTTTTTGTAATCTGGTGGCTTGAAGAGGATATTTACAATATGTAGCTGTTCAAGACTTCCCATCAAAAAACATTACTGCTTGCATCCATCTGAATAGCTTTAGAAACATGCTCTATGTTCACTGTGGTGGGTTGACCTTGTCTGGGCACCAGGTGCCCACCAAGCCGCTCTATCACCCCCCCTTCCCCCTTCCCCCCTGCTTCAGCAGGACAAGGAGGGAGAAAGTAAGATGGAAGAGAAAAAATCTTGTGGGTCAAGGTAAAGGCAGTTTAATGAAAACAAAGCAAAGGCCACATGCAGAAGCAAAGGAAAACAAAAATTGATTCTCTACTTCCCATCAGCAGGTGATGTCTGGCCTCTTCCTGGGAAGCAGAACTCCAATACACATAGCAGTTGCTCTGGAGGACAATGGATGCCCCTCCGTTCCCCCCCCCCAGCCAATTCCTTCTCCTTTTCCCTAGCTTTTATTGTTGAGCAGACATCATATGGTGTGAAATATCCCTTTGGTCAGTTTGGGTCAGCTGTCCTGGTTGTGTCCCCTCCTAAGTTCTTACACACGCTATCCCAGTGGTGGTGGGAATGTTGGAGAGACAGCCTTGGTGCTGTGCAAGCACTGCTCAGCAGTAGCCACAGGATGGGTGTGTTACCAACACCCTTCTTGCTCCCAAAACAAAGCACAGCACTATGAGGGCTGCTATGGGGAAAATTAACTCCATCTCAGCCAGACCCAGTACATTCACATACTTTACCTTTGAGAATCATGCTTATCTTTTGTAGTATGTCAACACTGGGACTGTCCCAGAGGTGAATTACAGCGGTGATGGTTTAGCACAAACTTTATGTACCAGTTAGTACATATAGCAATAGCAATAAGGTCTCCTCAAAACCTTTTATTTTCCAGGCTGAACAACCCCAACTCTTTCAGCCTTTCTTCACAGGAGAGGTGTTCCAGCCCTCTGATCATTTTTATGGCCCTCTTCTGGGCCCACTTCAACAGGTCCATGTCATTCCTGTGCTGAGGGCTCCAGAGCTGGATGCAGTACTCCGGGTGGAATGTCACCAGAGCAGAGGTGTAGAATTGCCTCTCTGTCTGCTGGCCATGCTTCTTTTGATGCAGCCCAGTATGCAGTTGGCCTTCTGGATTGCAAATGCACATTGTCAGCTCATGCCCAGTTTTTAATCCAACCCGTATCCCCAAGTCCTTCTCTGCTGGGCTGTTCTCTGTCCCTTTACTGCCCAGCCTGTGCTGATACGGGTTGTTGTTCCAGCCCAGGTGCAGGGCCATACACTTGGCTTTGTTGAACCTTATGAGGTTCACGTGGGCCAGGTTCTCAAGTTTGTCCATGTCCCTCTGGATGGCATCGCTTCCCTCAGGTGTATCAGCCAACCACTTAGCTTGGTGTCTTCTGCAAACTTGCTGAGGGTGCACTCAATCCCACTCTGTCATTGATGAAGTTATTAAACAGCACTGATCCCAATACGGACCTCTGAGTGACACCACTTATTACGGATCTCCATCTGGACATTAAGCCATTGACCACTGTCCTCTGGATGCAACCACTTCCTTACCACTGAACAGTCCACCTATCAAATCCGTATCTTTCCAATTTAGAGAAAAGGATGTTGTGGGTGACTGTATCAAAGGCCTTGCAGAAGTCCAGATAGGTGACATTCATTGCTCTTCCATTGATCACTGATATAGTCAATCCATCATAGAAGGCCACTAAGTTGATCAGGCAAGACTTGCCCTTGGTGAAACCATGCTGGCTGTCTTGAATCACCTCCCAGCCCTCCATGTGCCTTCATATTCAATCTTTGTGTGACATCATTTCAAAGCTGTGACCTAATAAACTAAAGACAAAATTTAAGTGTATAAAAAACTATAAGGTATAATGTCTCACTTTGAAACCCACTAGAAGTTTGGTCTTGGTGGGCTTTGCATCCACCAATGGGATCAAAGGCAGAAAATGACAGAACCTGTATTTGGGTTTGGTGGTTGTTACGTAACTGTCTGGCAGCAATCAGTCCACATAGTTTGCTTTTCATTCTGGTGTCCTGTGAGGACTGTAGCAGGACTTCAGCTGTCTTGACTGAGCTAGGGTTCTAGAGCTGAAGCTAGTTCTTCATCTCTCCTTCATAAAGGAGACCATGCTCTTATTCCCTTTTTGGACTTCTTGATACTTCCTCAATATTCATTACAGCAAAGAAATTGGTAGAAGTAGGAAATTAGAGTAACAAGTAAACACCACATCTCCCTTACCTTTAAGAGCCACGTGCAGAGGGAGGCACAGGAGCTATCTGTAGCATGTTGTCAAGCTTGCCTGGTGCTGAGAAGCACCAGGCTTGTCCAGGCAGCCAGGCTCTGGCACTGCCTGTGTACTCCTGCTCTGGTATGTTCTGTGGGACCCAGGCTGGAGCAGCTGCAGTCCAGCAGGCTTGAGGTGTGGGAGGGTGGTGGAGTGGCTCTTAAAGGAGCTGGGCTTCTAAAATGGGCTGCAGGTCAAAATACTTCAGGAAATGCCACCGTAGTTGTAGACAAGTTTTTCTTTTGTATTATGGTTAATAATGTTTTTGAGCTGATTAACGTTTAAAGTGTTTTGATTTTACAGTATAGTATTTTTCATTTTCTTAAAAGGCATCAAAAACTTTTACAAAGCTAGGTAACACTGAAGAGGTCTGTCGCTTCTTTAGAATTTCTGTTTCTAAGATGATGTTTTCATATTTCTTATTCATAAAGCCATATTCTGATAATCATGGAATCATAGAATGCATTGGGTTGGAAGGGACCTTCTGAGGTCATGTAGTCCAACCCCCCTGCAGTCAGCAGGGACATCTCTAACTAGATCAGGTTGTTCAGAGCCCCATCAAGCCTGACCTTGAACATCTCTAGGGATGTAGCCTCCACCACCTCTCTGGGCAACTTGTTCCAGCGTTCCACCACCCTTGTAGTAAAGAACTTCTTCCAAATGTCTAATCTCAATCTACCCTTCTCTAGTTTAAAACCAGTGCCCATCATCCTATCTCTACATGCCCTTGTAAACAGTCCCTCCCCAGCTTTCTTGTAGGCCCGCTTTGGGTATGGGAAGGCCACTTTAAGGTCTCCTCAGAGCCTTCTCTTCTATAATGTTTACTTATCTGATAGTGGAATTTCATGTCCAAAGTCTTAGTATTGAATATTAGCTTTTAATATGTATGTATACCCTATTTTATTTTTAGAAAGTCCAAGGTATATTAGCCTGTGCTGGCTGCAGTAGCAGTACCTGGATGTGTTTCAGCTGTGGTAGCAAAACTTGCCTATTGTGGACCATAGAAATACATATTTACAGTCCATGCAAGCTGCAAGTCCCACCAGAGTTCAAGGACATAGGAGCTCCTTTATAAGGTGGTAATAAATACACCATTTGCATTGTTCCTATGACCCGAATATCTTATTGAAAGAAGGATGCTTGAGAATACTTAGGTTTTATTTGGCTGACGTTGTATTAAGAATGTCAGTCATGGAAGAAAATGATACTTACTTGAGCTTATATATTTGGAATTGTGTGAGAGGATCTATAATACTAGATAAAATGCCTGCTTTTTTTTTTAGGGTAGCATGCTCAGAATTTTTTCTTCTGCTTCTGTCCTGTGACAGTTACTAAAAAAAAAAAACAAACCCAAAACAAGTGAAAAACATCATTTAAACACCTGATAGAGGTGATTTCATGACATCTTTCATCAGGCTAGACCTGAGAATTGCAAGGGGCTTTTTATAATTAGTTTCTTAAATATTTTCCAGTTGTGTATGCAGCATTTGGTTAATTCCATAGCTTACTATCTTTATTAATGTCATTCAGTGTGCCTTGAAGTCTCTTTCTTATTGAAAATGTTTACCATAATTGTAAGGAAGCAGCTGTTTTGGCTCTGATCAGGTGACAGATCAAGATTTCTTTATGTTGCGCAGAAGCAATAGTGTTATCCATGCTTTTAGTCACATTTGCAATTTGCATTTTTTTAGGCAGATGTGGCTTAATGCTAATTAATAAGTATGCTGAAGGTAGATGTCAAAGCACATCTGACTTCATGAAATGATTTTCATTCCTTTTAGACAAGCATTACAGATTCCATATTTCATTTTGTTGGCGGTCATGCAGCCTTTGAGCAATTTTTTTTACAGAATCACAGAATTGGCTAGATTGGAAAAGATCATCGAGTCCAGTCATTAACCTAACACTGACAAGTCCTTGACTAAAACATAGTCCTAAGTACTACGTCTGTATGTCTTTGAAAGACCTCCAGGGATGGGGACTCCACCACTGCCCTGGGCAACCAGTTGCAATGCCTGATAACCCTTTCAGCAAATAAATTCTTCCTAATACCCAATCTGAACTTCCCTTGGCACAACTTGCAGCCATTCCTCTTGTCCTGTCACTTGTTACTTGATTGAACAGACTGACCACCACCTGGCTACAACCCGCTCTGCCTTGGCGATAGCTGGTTGTGGGGAGGTTGAGAAAAGAGAACTAAAAGTCCAGAAGCTTTGGGTTTGTGCCATTGGAATTACTTGGTCTTCAGCTACTTGCTGTGTGTCATTAAAAAAATCTCCTTTCTCTGCCTCCTCCGCTGTGGTCTTGTTTCTTCTGTAAATGGTACTATCTTAAACTACGTTGCTTCAGGTATGTTGGGAACCTTTGTTTTCTTTTCTGCTATTGCTGGGCAATAATCATAAAATCCCTGATAGAGATATTTGTGGTACTCTTTCATGCTGTACTTTGTGCTCTGCTCATAGTCTGGACACTGAAAGTTGCTGGTTTTGTACCTTAGAGGGGAGTGAGTGAATTTTACATAGATGACACTGCTCGGTGTGTGTACGTGAACAAATACATACATTGGAGTTTAAGCTGGAAGTCCTGTGATTCAAGGTATGAAAATATTGGTCACATTTGTTGGAATATTTTTAACTGTGTTTACCTAATAGCATCACTGTGAATGAAGAATTATTATTTAATATAATATAAGATAAACTGTATTTCTGCTGGTGGTGTGGAGTGGAAGTGCCACCTCTGAACAGGAAAATCTCAACAGGAATATCTGAACAATGAGAAAGTAACTGATATTTATTCTTTTTTTTTCTTGCAAATAAAGTTTTATTGACACAGTTGCATAACATTAACTCATTAATCCTAATTGTACATGAATCCACGTAATTATCCTAATTGTCTGTTGAAACAGCAGTCTTGTTTCATGAAGCAGATAGGGTGCCCTATTTAACTTTTTTCTTTAAATACAAAAAATTATTCCAGTTTTTTGCACTACAAACTGTTAGTGCTGTAGGGCTTTACTGGCGTGACTGTCAGTCCAGGATCCCTCCATTTCACATTCCTGATAAAGAATTAGCCCTTTGGTACTGGATGGGTCCTCTGTGGTTTGGCATCTTTTAAGACAAATCTGAATGTACTTTTCAGGTAACCAGATCAGGGTTTCCTTTGTGGCCACTCCGATCTGTATCAGAGAGCAGCCTACATCAGCTGCATTGGATTTGTTTGCTCTTAATAGAGTTTTAGAACCAAGAAAGTAATAAATCTTTACGATACTGAAAATATAATACTCTGTGCCAAATGAGTAACTTTTTGTGAAGTAATTACTAGATTTCTTTAGTTATATGCCTGCGTACCTGTTTCTGTCACTTTTTCCCCTGGGATTGCTTGGGCTTTCCGGTTTTTGAAGATGTTTGGAGTATATTTTAGTCGTGTGTCCCTTGTTAATGATGGCTTCCCTGAAAATGAACAATTTATAGAAAAGGTTATCAAACTCCAGCAGTTTTGTGCCACCAGCACAAAGATGTGGTTCTATCGGTGACTGTGAGTGTTGTGGGCTTTTTTATTATAAATACCAATTCTTAAATACCAAACCTACAAAAAGGGTGGGGGATGGGATGGACAGACATGGGACAGATGGACAGCGTGTGCAGAATGGGAAACCTTGGCAGAATCTTTAGAAGAAGGAAATGGATATTTATAATGAACTGGATGAATGGAATTTCAAAACTCTATTGCATCACTATGCAGGAAAGAATTGGGAGCATTATGTGTATGGACTTTTCTGCTTTTATAGTTTCCCTAATATACTGAGTGTTTTCTGTTGTAGTTTTCATGGGAAGTATGATTTAGTTCGGGAAGCCATATGATTTAGTTTTAGGTAGTCCCTTGGGAGTTGGACTCCATAATCCATATGGATCACATGGAACTTGAGCTATTCTGTGAGTCTGTTCTATGATTCTAAGTATATTTTTGCAACTAAGTTTCCTTTAGTTGAAAACTTGTGACTAATTGAATGGCCATTCTTGAACCTATCATTTTGAAGTTGTGCTGAGCTTCAGATTGGTGTAGAGCATAGTGCAAAAACTGAAATGTAATGTTTTGCATTATAGGTACAAGAACTGTAGAAGTCCATTTTAGAATTTGAAAGAACAAGTTTCTGCAGCTCTGGAAAGATATGGTATGTTTGTTTTTACTTATATTGTGTGGATGCTAATAATTATAATAACAAATGATTATGCTTTTGTTAGTTAATTTAAAAAGAAAAGTTGCAAATAAATTCAGGAAGGAGCACACCTTCATTTTTCCTGTATTTTTTTGATGGTGACATCTATTACTTAAGCATCATTCTCTAGAAAACACAATTATTTCATTTGTCTTGGATAAAATAGAAACTGATGGTACAACATTGAATTCCTTTTTAATTTGCTTTAAAAGCTCAGCATCATGCTGCTGCCATCCATCTGTATCTACATGGATTGGATAAAAATTGGTGCTGCTTCTGAAAGTTTTTTTTTTCATCGCTGCTGAGCATAGTTATAGTGAGACTTGTACAGTTTTTAGGTATGACTTGAAAAATAAGTTCCGAACTGCTAGGAAGTTTGAGCTAACGTCAGTGTAAGTTGGATTTGCAAATTCGAATGTTAGGAAATGTAGAAATGCAACCTTCATTAGATGTGTTAACGTGAGCCCATGGCATGTGGTATCTCGGTCTAGGTTCTTAGATGTCCAGCCAGCTTAAAAATATGTACATGTATTACAGCAAGGTTGGAACCTTAACTTGTAGTTATTTTAATTCCCATTTTCTAACTCCTTTCTGCTTTAGTGCTGTGGAGATACCTGGTAGTACAGAGTAACTGCACCACTATGTAGCATCCCTTAAGTTCTGTAGTTCAGCCACTTGGCACATAGAGAATTTTTGAAACTCTTTTTGCATTGCTACATTCAGATTACTGTTTAAGTTCCTTTTTCTACCATATTTAACAAGTCTAATGCATATATAAAATTGTATGTAATTAGTTTAACTTCTTTCAAGCTATGTGTGTACTTTCTTTTTAACCACTTTAAATGTGGGGAGGAAGCTGATATGAGTTTTAAACACCGTGGGTTTATGTCTAGTTTTTTCTTTTGGAGATACTTAATATAGGAACATAGTTTAAAATTTTGGCATATCAACCTTGCAGAAGGGTTGTTAAGTGTCTTTTTTTTTTTTTTTTTTAAGTTCTGTTTCATAGGAAGCTATATACAGGAACTAAATTGATTAATCCTAAACTGAAACTTTAAATATAATATGTGCTAATTAAAAACAGTAAATATCTTTAAAAGCTATGATGTTACATTATCACAATCCAGATGTTCCTGAGAGAATTGTATAATTTGGTCCTTTACTATAGCAGGCATCTGGCAGGTAGGATATATTCATTTTTGCACCCACAGCACCACTGGGACCACCCACCTGCTTCATGCTCTCCAGTTTCAATACCAGTTGTGTGTATGATGGCTCTTCTTCAAACATAAGCCATTATTTCTTTATTGCCATTATTGCTGCTGGCTGCTTTTTTCTGAATGTTGAACTGCTTGCCACTGTATGTATGCATAGAGTCTTTGTAATGGTTTGTACTTCATAAATTGATGAAGAATTCCCTTCTAATCCTCCACAACTTGAGTAATGAATACTAATGGAACATCAGAAAAGTTTTATTTTATGCCACAGAATTGCATGATTGCTTGGTCTTTATATAAACTAAGTATAAACAAACATGCTGGTGACACTGAAGAACTTGATGAATAAAAAGATACTTTACATGGAGGGCTGCCTGAAAGATTGGTGGCAAAAGAAAGCAAAATAACAAAGCATGGGCGAAAGGACAGATGGAATAAAAGTTTAAATATTAAAGCTGAAGTGAAGCTGTAAAACGTACCTGTTTGGAAAATAACTTAATTTGATACCTAACCAGTAAAAGGAGAGCTACTGAAAGAAATTTAAATAGGTGGTTGGGTTTCACCTCCTGATGTAGGAGGGGCTTTCCATTCATAATTATGTATCATTAAGAAGGAAGCCTGAAGTAGCAGGCATAACTGAAATAGAAACAAATGGTTCTGCTGCAAAAAATACATAGTGGAAGAAAAATCAGCAGTGATCTAAGTGAAAAATGCAGAAGCTAAAGGTAATTTCAGGTCTTACCCTCTTTTACAAAGGTGAATGAAGTACCCCTATGATCTTACTGAAATAACAAACCAAAACCTAGTGTCCAAAGTTGCAGGGGCAGTTGTAGAAAATAAGAATAACACACAGGCCTTTAGCTTTGGGGCAGAGGAAGGGAATGCAGATAAAAACTAGACCTTCTCCTATTAATATGTGATTTGTGGAGTATTGACATTAAAGCAAAGTAAGTATATGGATATTATAGGATGAAGGTTTTTTTATAAATCTATGGTTGATCTCTGTATATTGAGATGCACCAGTTTCTACCTTTATTAAACTCAGTAGCTTCTTGTTTTTACTGAAGTCTTATTTCCAGAATGGCACCAGCTTTAATTTGAACATAGTAGCAAATTCAGATCTTCACCCTAATTAACTTATTCTGGTGTTAATTGTCCTTGCTATCCTGCATGCTTGTGTTCCTACTCTAATTTGAATTTGCCAGCCTTTAGTTTCTAGATGTGGGGGGTTTATATGCTTTCTTTTAATTGGGTTATCTTTCTTACATATTCTTTCTATGCTATAAGAGGACTTAGTTTCTTGCAGTATCCATATTGATAATCTTGGTTAACTTTGAACTCTTTTCATTGTCTAATCACAAGGTGCTTTCTTCTGTTTTCATGCTGTGGCTCTTTTCTGCTACTTATGGAACACTTTTTGAAGAATATTGAATAATTGGAGAACTAGGCTCGAGTTTTAACATGTCTGAAGTACCTTGTGCAGATGAACAGACACCTTTCCAGGAGCCCTTCATGAATTGTATCTGTTGTAGCTGTAGTAGTGGGAGCATGTGTGTGTTTGCTCATCAGCTGTGACTGCCTTAGTTACTTTAGGTTGGAATTTTCCAGGACAGAACCCAATTCTTTTGGTCTTCTAACTGTGTGCTTTTGTATTTGTTGTTATTAGTTGAAGGGTTTGGTTTACCAGGCAGTGGAAAAAAAAAATTGTATAGATGCCTTACTACTGTTTTTTTGCTGCTCCATTAAGATTTATGTGATCAGATTTTATTAGTGGCTGTTTTATTTGACTTTAGGGTCATTGGAAATTTGACCTGCTATTAGTTGCATGAAGAAAACTTCTGAAATCTTGTGTCTTTTCATGTTTTCAGTGCTGGAAGCAGCATGCAGGCAACAGAAGTAATTGACGTTTCCAATATGACCAAGAAATTGCCTTAAACATGTCTATTGCTTTTTTTTTTTTTTTCCTCTGCCAAGGGACAGTTAATATTGAACTTAGGGATCTGGTGAATATTCTACAATTTACGCCAGGACACTTGAATGAACCTCCAGTTATAAAAGGCGAGCTTTCCTATTAGTTGTTAGTTCTTTTTGTTTGTTCCTTTTTTGAAGTATTAAGCTACCTAGGGTAGTTCTGAAGGCACCTTTTACTGTATAGATGATGACTGTCCATTTCATCATGGTATTCAAAGTCATTCTGGAATTGTATCAAATTAATTCCTGGGGAATTCAGAGGGATTCTTCAGAAAACATAAAAAAGCCATCTTTAGGGGTATCTTTTTGAGAGAGGTGATTATTTTGAATTAAGCAACTCAAATTCTGGCACTGGAAGGTAAGGAATATCATGGTATTTCTCTGTACAGGTGAATCACCCCTGTTTTCATAAGACCATCTGTCAAAAAGAGTTTGGTTGTTTTGTTTTTTTTAAATAAATGGATCAGAGAGACTTACCTTTTTTTTGTAAAGGATACTTAAATTCATACAAATGCTACCTCCCAGGGCACCCATCCTTTGAAAAGGTCAATAAGTAGTTATAGTTTAAATTAGAAGTGTTCTTCCTCTCAGGGATCTTCCTAGACCTCAGATACTAGATGTCAGCTGCCTGATTGCACTGCTGTCACATAAAATTAACATCAGATAATAAAGGGAAAGTAAAAGGTATAGGAAATCTGTGTAATCAACAACTTTCAATTAAATGGTTTGCAGCTGGAAGTGTTTTGGCTTTATTTTTTGATTGCTGACAAATAGGTACTTATGTTCTACATTGTGTAGCTTTAGGTTCTGCTTGATGAAGCTGTTCTTGGTTCATGTTCATGATGCCAGACTTTCAAGATTAAATGAATCATAGAATCGTAGAATACCAGGTTGGAAGAGACCTCAAGGATCATCTAGTCCAACCTTTCAAGGTAAAAATACAGTTTAAATGACCTGGCCCAGCACTCTGTCAAGCTGAGTCTTTAAACTGTTCAGTGTAGGGGAATCCACCACTTCCCTTGGGAGATTATTCCAATGTCTAATCGTTTCCATGGTGAAAAATTTTCTTCTGGAGCAGCTTGCCTTGTCTTTTCCATGTGACTCCTTGTAAAAAGGGAGTCTCCTTCCTCTTGGTAGCCACCCTTCAAGTACTGGTACATTGTGATAAGAGGGCTTCCCTAAGCCTTCTTTTCTCAAGGCTGAACAAACCCAGTTTTCTCAGCCTTTCTTCATATGGCAGGTCTTCCAGTCCTCTGATCATCTTCGTGGCCCTTCTCTGGACCCTTTCCAGCCTGTCCACATCTTTTTTGCATAGCAGGGACCAAAACTGAATGCAGTACTCAAGGTGTGGTCTGAGTAGAGTGGGATAATGACTTCTTTATCACTGTTAGTGATGACCTTGTTAATGCAACCCAGCATCCTGCTGGCTTTTTTTGCCACTGCAACACACTGTTCACTCGTGTTGACCTTGTTGTCCACCAAGACCCCCAGGTCCCTTCCACAGGGCTGCTCTCCAGCCAGGTGGATCCCAGTCTGAGCTGCATTCCTGGGTTATGTATTCCCAGGTGCAAGACCTTACACTTGTCCCCGTTGAACTTCGTAAGGTTCCTGCTAGCCCACTCCTCCAGCCTGACCATGTCTTCCTGGAGGGTGGCTATCCCTTCTGGAGTGTCAGCCACCCCGCTCATTTTGGTGTCATCTGCAAACTTCATCAGGGTGCACTTGATCCCAACATCCAAATCACTTATGAAGGTATTAAACAACATTGGGGCCATTATTGATCCCTGGGTGACCCTGTTTGTGACTAGTTGCTGGTTTGAGAATGAACTGTTTACTACCACCCTCTGGGTATGGCCCATCAGCCAGTTCCCCACCCACCTCACAGACCACTTGTCTAGGTAATAACATGTCTGTTTTTCAAGGAGGAGGCTGTGGCAGACCATGTCAAAAGCCTTGGAGAAGTCCAGATAGACTGGTAGAATGTCTACCATTCACCCTGCATCAACCAAGTGGGTTACTTTGTCATAGAAAGCAATCAGGTTTGTCAAGTACAGTTTGCCCGTGGTGAATCCATGTTGCCTTTTCCCAGTCACATGGTTCAGTTTACTTGTGGTAGTCCCAAGGAGGATTTGCTCCATAACTTTCCTAGGAAATGAGACATGCAAAGAGAGATCTCATGAAGCTATGCAATGAAGTTGCTTTTAGCCCCTTTTCATACATTTGACCTTTGGTTCCTGCCTTCTTGTTCTTTTGCTCATTATTTATTTCCTTCCTCTTTTTGAGTTGATAGGAACATTCTTTTCAGAAAATCTGCACCTTTACCACCTCAGAGAAATGGGTGTTATCTCAGACTGCATAAACATGTTTATGCATGTTACTGCCTAAACGTTCTCCTATTCCCTCTTGATGACAGCTACTCCAAGGCACAAAAGGTTCTTCAGATACCTGTTTTGAAGGCATGGATCTTGTGTATTGTCTTCCTAATTATTATAGGGGTTGTTGCAGTCCTGGCTGAACCTACCTCTTGTAAACAGTTACTTGGCAGATAGAGATGTACTGGAGCCTGTGCAGTCCCAAAGAGCCCAGCAGCCGTCTCAGGTTTCTCAGACATAAGCCACAGGCACAAACTTCAGTGATACCTTCAGCTGCTCTGTGTGGCTGTGAAAGCCTAAACTATAAGCCAAGCTAATCATGACAGTGAAGACCAGACAAATCTGTTTGAGTAATAAGAGTAAATATCTGATCTGGGGCTGCTGTTCCTACCTTCTAAAAGGCAAGCTACATCCAGAGGGTTTTTTGTAAAGGCATTCATAATGCTCTTTTCCAAGATGTTAGTGTGTTCATCAGTGTTTCCCTTTCCTGATCAAGTAGTGTCCTTTAACTCTGTTACCAGGGTTTGGGGTTTTTCTGCCTTGTTTGGATCCAGCAGTCAAAATGTCCTTTGTTCAAACTAGATTCAGAACAAGGGATCTTTGATGTCGGACTCCTTTGCCACCCACCCCATATTTCAACATGCTGGTCTCTTTGCCAGCAGACGGTACTCTGCTGATGCATGAATGAGTAAGGTTCTAGAAAAAATGAATTCTTTCTTCTGCATTAGGTGATTCTTGCCAGTCATATTCTGTCCCACAAGTGTCAGCAAGGATAGGTGGAGAAGATACAACCAGAAGGAGAAATGATTCATTAAGATTTCTTGCATTTGGATTGTTGAAAAGTAGCATGAGATTTTTAGACCTCAGTACAGTAAATCTAGTTTTAAGGTATCTTGTAGCAGGTTAGAAATGCTGTAACTACCTGATTCAGAGCTCTGATCCACAATAAATTCATTTTGTGGATACAAATTTCACTACTAAACTTTCGTCTAAACTTCAGCTTGGTGAGATTCATGCCAGTTCAGATACTGCCTCTCTTCACCGAACTGCTGTAGATACTATGTTCAGTCCGCATGGTAAATCTGACTAACAGAGTTGGATCTGTGTCAAGCCTGGGCACAAATTTCTTGGCTGTGATTGTGGCGCTGCCACCTCAGTGGATACTTTTTAACATTCCAGAATCTGATGGTTTTGAATCCAGCACCAACACTTCATGTGTTCCTTCACTCCTGTGACAATCAAGTTCATGGCTTCTCTCCTCCCGTATGAAACAGCCTCAGGAAAACTCTGTTTTACTAAGGTTGTTGTCAGCTTGTTGCTTTAACATGCTTCCATTTGAATAAAGACTACTGTAATTAGCTTTTGTCCCTGGTCTGGGTGGTGTGGGACACAAGTCTAGGTAGGGAGTGATTGATTTCGTGCACTGCAGTACATGCTGGTAGTCAGCAGTCAGACAGATTACAGGTTTCCCAATCAATGAGGCATTAGATATTACACCACTGTCCTCTTTGACTAGCATACTAGAAGTTACTTGGGCAAAGAGCTGGAAGCAGTGTTAACTTCTAAATGCGTTTTTGGAGAGACATCTCACATGACTTCAGAAAGCAGCAAGAACTTAGATTTAGCTTTAAAAGAAAGCACTGCCTTAGAATAGGCATCTGTTTTTTTAAAAGCTAAGGCTTTCCTGTAAGTGGACATTGTCAGGTCTTAATCAGAATTCCATAAGCAGTGTTTTAAGGGTTCTTAGTTTTGCATCATCATCTTAGGTGTTGCTGTTTGCTTTTCTGTACAGCTGGTGGTCAGCAAACATTAATTTGAAAATCTTTACCCTGTTTGTCATTTAATGTTGATAGACAAGGAACCTTTCCAGCTGACTTACTCATAGTACTGTGTTTCTGGCATTGACTCTGTTAAACTTGGACAATTTACACATGTGTAAAGGTACCAGAGAACCTCTGTTAGGTTTCAGAGGTTTTTGGTAGCTTGCTTCTTACTTTCCTCATGTGAACTGCGCTTGTAGTTAGATGAGAAGACCCAAATATTGCTGATGTTAAATTAAGCAGCACTTTTCCTACCTCAAGGAATGTACCCAATAAAACTAAGAAGTTTTCAGTTTATTACTGAAACTAATAAAGATTTTGTTCTATTGCAAGTTTGTAGCAGAGTGGCAAATTGCAGTAGAATGGCAAGGGTCGGCAGCTTTTCTGACAAACTTCAGAAACTTACGGGCCTTGCTTACTGATCAGTGATTTCGTATCTCTGACAAGTTAACAAATACAATTTTAGTGTTGAGATTGCTTGATTGCTCATGACACCTAAGACCTAACTGAAAGACTCTTGTAATAGGTTGTAATGAAGCACAAAAGCTTTCTGTACTGAAACATTTAAAGCTGTCTGATGTGCTCTCTTAGTATTTGCACCAGATCCTTATGACTAGGGGTGTTGTAGAGAGCTGCAGGTGTGCCCTCAATAGCTCACAAGCCTTTATACACCCTGCTTCTGTGTGAGGCTTCTGCTGCATGGCAACTTGCAAATCTGGGCTTTCATCTGGGTTAGAGCCACAGGAATAAACTTTTCACATACTGTACAGAGGTCTGTCTTCATAGCTACCAGCTGCTTAGAGAAAGTAAGATAACTTTTTATTGATGAAATACAGTAATAACATTTCAATTTGAATCAAATCTTTTTAATAAAAGAAAGTGGGTAATGCTGTTTGTGATCTGACTCTACATCAGAGGCTATTGGGGGTTTTTTGGTTGGTTTTTTACAGGCTTTGTCCAGTGCACCTAGGAGCTTGGGTGGGAGAGAATGGGGTGAATTGAGTGTTGAGGGTTATGTTTGGAAATATTTTATCAGTTAACTTCAGTATAGAGTAGATAATAGCAGTAGGTAAGAGACTAACTGGTTCCTTTTCAGCCATGGAAGTAATCAGCTGGGGTGGTCCCAGGGCGCTCTGGGCACGAGTATTGCTGAGTGATCATTGGCTGCCACCTGCGTGACAAAGTAAAGGACCAACCCTTCAATTTATACCAGTGGAGCCAGATCACGGGAAACAATTGACAGGTAAAATATGCTTTTGAAAATTTAAGGGAGAGGAGAGAGTACATGTGGCATAAATGGAGCAAATAACCTAAAAGTTTGGCCACAGATAGCAAACGTTGCTCCTCTGAAATGGACATAGCTTTAGCATACTTCATTTTGGGGAAAGGCACAAAGCAAAGGACAAGTTATGTGTCACTTCCCTGGGAAAAATGAGTCTTGTTAGGAACCAGTATTAATTGAGTTGTAGCAGGGAAACAACTCATGGAATTTTACTGTGGTTAGAAATTAGTTCGTATTTACGCACATGCTTCCAAATGTTTGAATGCTTGTTGTCTTGACGTTGAGTGCTTTCCGCTGGTCCAAGAGATGGGGTTGGTTTTGGTTTTATTTTTAGAGGGGCTAAAAATAGATTTTCAAGTTCACCAGTTGTGTACTTTAGTGAGTTACTCTACAAGTCTTAGAATGCCATTCAAAAATGAACTCTTTTTTTTGTGCGGTTTGCCTTAATCTTGCAGATAAAACAATGCTTAGCATCAATTTTTTTTTTCCGTTTTATGGTTTTTATTTAGTAGAGTGGCTAAAGATTATTTATAAGAACTTTTAACTAAATTATTTTTACTTATTTAGAGCTGTTAAGCTTATGCTTAGCCCAGCGTGATACAGGACTGGTGTGACAACTCATTTTTAATCAGTGACTCAATTGTGATCACCCTGATGTCACCGAATGGCCACAGCTTGTAAAAGGTAAGCGTAAACTGTATCCTGTTTCTTGGGATTATTTCTAGTGTAATGTTTACTTTAAAAGTATTTAATTTGTATGGCTTAAAATTAGTTTTATAAATAGTATTAACGTATATTGTTTGTTTAAGGTAACTCAGCTGGCAAAGTTGACATTACCCTCTTCCTTAGAGTGGTTTCAGAGCTCACTTTGCTTGTCCCTGCCTGCTGTCTGAATTAAGAGCACTGTGGTGCTCTCTGGTATCCCTCTTAAGAGCAATACTATCACTTAAGTCTTTGGTGGTTTTTACTGTTATACCGAAATTCTGTATAAATTGCTTAGCATACTTATTTAAGCAATTCATTCAGGATCTTTATTAAACTATTTGTCCAGGAGGCTTGATGATGTTAACATTTCGAGGCTTGCACACCTTTACTTTTCTCTCCTAGGGAGGTACAGTGGAGGTAAGAGGAGTGGCTTGCAGAATGGGGAAGTTGCTCCCTGTGTTGTTGGAAATAAGCCACCGTTTGAATTTGCTAGTTCATACTGCAGTATTCAGATTAGTTGGTGTCTTGTGATCAGTATCTACAATGTAATTCAAAGCTGAAATTTGTAAGAGCATTTGCTCTGAAATTTTCTCTGAACAGAACTCTTGTTTCAGGTTTAAAGCATGATGAAAGGACATCTTGCCATACTATATAATTGTTTTTCAGTACTGTTGCCTGCTTAGAGGAATAACAAGGTATCTTGTTTGTAAACAATTGATTATTGCAGAATAAATAGCTTCTCAACAAACAACTACAGTTCCTATAATTAGATTGATCTTCCATATTGTTCTAATGAGTACTGAAAGCTCACTTTATTTGGTGCTTATTGTCATTTGAAACCTTTTAAAAATCCATTTAATAAGGGCATTAATGGTTCTGCAAATCATAGTTGTGGTAGGTGTGCTCATGTTGTAGAAACAAACCGAAGGAATTTGATCCTTCTTTTCTGTAGAGCCACTTAAGTTAGAGGACCAAACCTTTTTTGACTCAGCTAGGTTTTTTTTTCTGAACTTTCCTGAAACTGTCTTCTCTTGTTTGGTTTGTCTTATAGAATAAACCTGGTTTTGCAGAATATCATGTACTGAACTGCGCTGTATGTTCAAAGCCCGGATAAAACTCATGCAGATGATAAGGATAGGAAAAGATTTTGGATATACTGGTAGCCGTGTTTACATGCGTGTACTGCACATCACCAGGGTGATGTTTTTTAGTTTTTACATGCTAAGTGTAGATGCCAATCTGCTCTTTCTGTAATTTTTCATACTGCTCTATATTTTAAAGGCTCAAAGTGAATAATACTCTTGATGGTTTTAACACCACTATTTCACTGGTATTTTTATAGCAACTAAATGCACTACTCTTCTTACCCAAAGCTTCCTTGTGTTGTATTTTCTATGGCTAAAACAAAAGTAGCAAGCACCTCAAACTTCCAAGCTCTTTGCTATCAGTTTCTGACATCCTGGATGTTGATAGAGAATCTAACCAGTACAAATACAAATTCTTCTTTCCACTACTTTTCAGGTTGTATGGCTTCAAGCACTTACATGCTTAGACAAATAATTAGGAGAAAATAATTGAGGTTCTTTTCTCTCTGCTAAGTATTTAGTGACCTGGTTTGGTCACTGGAGTTGACAGGAAATGAAATTTTCATTTGTTTTGCTGTTGAGAATTATTTTTGTCAGCAGCTATCTTGTTTCTCCTGAACTCGAAGGGAAACTTCATTTGGAGGGAATGAAAATAGAGATCGAATTTTGAGATTGGATGTTTTTTATTTTATTTTCCAGTTAGAGGGTATTTGTGTTTTAAGCCCAAGTATAAAGTTAGTTGGATACTGAGTTCAGAATTCCATGCCTAATGTCAGCTGAATTTTACAACTTAGTGAAATATAAACAAGTAACTTCATGTGTTCTGCATCATCTGTTGCTGCATAGTATCCAGCTAGCCTAGGAATTTTAAGTTGTCTGCCAGAAGTGCTTTCTAGGCACTGGATCTGTTAATACACTACAGTTTGGTAAAATCCCAAAAGTTGCTAAGATCTCCTGTGTCAGTAAAGGAACTGAGATTTTTGGTAGACAATTCAGAGAACAGTCCAGGCTTTAGTAGGAGGGACCATCCAGTAAGGTAACACAATGAAACACAGGAAAAAAGGAAATTCTTCAGCCTACAGGTGGAGATGTCCAATAGCGTTTAGAATAGTATAGATAGTCATACAGTAAATAGAGAAATTCAGAAGTTCCAGTCCTATAAACAAATATTTTTCCCTGTAAAGCTATGGCAGAGCCTGCTTGGCTGTGTTGACTGAAGCTCCCGAGCAAACTTTGAAACCTACCAAGTGAGTTCCATTTGCAGATTTTAGCTTACTTCTGTTTTGAGAAAGCTCTGTCATGAAAGACTTTTTTTGTTCATGTAAGCTACAAAGTTTTCCTGTGGTGGCTGTGCTCTG
>JAVSBS010028837.1:70215-84605 GCA_033124195.1 Coracias cyanogaster | reverse complement strand
GATTGACATGTTAAGAAACCAACCCCAGTACATATTGTTTTTGTATCTGACTTTGGGCTGGATCATCTGATTGGCTTCGGCTAATAATATATATACAAAAGCGAGTGTGCCAGTGCTAGGCCTAAGCATTCAGCCTCATGAGCTTCTACTTACTCTCTGCAGGCATTTGTATAAAGTTTGTACATTTTAAAAATATTGTATGAAATATGTTCATATTAGCATTTGTTTATGAACAATGAAGCCAACAATTAAAGCATTATGTATGAGATTAAGACTGGAAATGGGTATGAGTCACAAGCGCTTCTGATGTGGACAAGGACAGCAATCATTTAGATGAGGGGACACCTCAGTGGATAACCATGTGGTTGCAATGCAGGACAGGTGTTACACGCTATGAGGCTGCAGAGGTGGAGTAATATCATTCATGATCCAAGAACTCGGCAATGTCACCGAAGAACTTGCTTTCCCATAGCCATAGACACGACTGCAACTGCAGCAGAACCACAAACACTGCAGTGAAGGTCCTTACTGCAAAATTGCTCTGCCAAAACTGGACAGCAGCTGGGCAGTGGATAGCTGGGCTGTGGTGCTGCTGGAGGAGACTGTGCCCTTGCTGGACAGCATGCATGGCTTGATGAAGCTCAGAGGAGTCATCAGTAAAGCCGCATGGGAAAAGTCAGAACTATAAGGACAGGCAGCGAGGTATTTTCAGATTGAACAGTGAAAGAAGATGCAAGGAAAATGAGCACAGTAAAGAGACCTGATTTTACCTGTAACCTCAGATAGCCAATCTGTTGGAATAAGACTTTCCCTAATCCTCTGCAATACAGGATCAGGCTGTCTGGGTCGAACAGACTGATTTTCAAATTTTCAACCAATGCATTAATGGTGCTGGCATGACACAAGAAAGCTTGCAGCCTCACATTGCATGACGCAGTGAAAGCAGTAGCAAGTTCAATGAGAAGAGGAGCCTAATTCCCGAGTTTTGGGACTCAGAAAATATGGATAACAACTCAAAATGGCCAGCATCCCATGGCCATCTTTCTGAGAGGACCTGGGGCAAAGTTACGCTAAGACCATGTGGGCAGCATCAAAGCTATTAACTTCTGAATTAAAATGGTGGGCAGCATCTTTGGGAACAGACAGAAGGTTATGGGGTGCAGGAAGGAAGAAGGAGGAAGATAGGAATAAAGAGGAGCTAAACAGCTATAATTTAGCCTATAATATAGTTAATATGGAACTATACGTCTTAAATTACTCTGTAAAATAAGTCAAGTGGGGTGGCAAGCTGAACACAGATGCTGCTTGTATGTTCAGAAGTGCTAGGCAATAACACTTAAATTCTGAATGTTACTGGCTAACCTGTTGACCTGAAGGAAGAAACAGAAAGCTGCCTGTGAGATTATGTCCATAAATTCAAGTAGGGACAGACATGAAATTTGTTTTCAGATTCTGTTGACACCCGCTTCAGAGCTGCTTCTTAGAGCCCAACTATGCAAAGAATCTGTGACAGCTGATCACTGCAACTGAGTATACCTTTTGGTTACAGAAATGGTTAGGAAGAATTAGCCCAGAACTGGTGCACTATGCAACCTGAATACAGAAGTAATGCCAGAAGTCTCCTCTAATGGCTGCTGTTGTGTAAGCTGTGGTGAAAAAGTGCTGTCCTCCTAAGAGAAATTTGGCTTAATTATATTGCCAAGTTTTTTGTTATAAACTATCTCCTAGAGTTTGGTCAAACAAATTAAATGTGCATGTACATAAAGGTTGATGCTTTTAATGGCAGTAATACATTATCATCACTTTCCACCTTTCCTAACTCTTCATATTGTGATAACATAAAATAACAAACAATGCTTAAGGCTTTGTATCTGTATTCGCAGATCACCAGGAGAACCTCACTCTGAAAACATTGAAACTAGCCGAATGTAAGTAAATGAGTGGATGAGTTTGGTATATCTTGTTTAAACATTTTTTTGAACATATGTAACACTTCTTGCATGTGCTTAAAAAAAAGGAAGACAAAAGCTGAGTAGAACTGTGGAATTACCTTGGAAAATACCTTCATTAGTATTTTGCTATGGAAAAATAATTTTAAGCCTCTTTAAGAAATTGAGATTATTTTTTTTTTATTTTTTTAGCAGATGAATGGGTTGAAGGGAAATTTAGGAGGTTTAATTTAATGTGAACCAGTAGATGGTAGCATAATACGGTGTCCAAAATCTTCAGGCCTATATTCAGACTTGACAGTAGGGGTGTAGTTTCTACCTGCTATTCACTAACATCTTGCATGGATTTCAACACGTCAGTACTAAGGCACAATACCTGCTAATACCTGTTATGGCAGATGGATTGCTGAACTAAAGAGGAAAAAAAAATTCCTTGATTTGTCCAGTTTTTATACTAGTTAATTCTAGAAACAGAAAACAGGCTTTCTTTCACTAAGCAGTATTCATGCAGCACCTTGCTCACAGTTATGAACCTTGTTTTAATCTGCCTTCATTAGCCTAGAAGCCAAGATTAACTAGAAGCAAGACTGTGATAGGCTGAAATGTTCATTTTAATTTCAAATTCAAAGGACTTGCTGGAATGAGAGGGCTGTTTTTAAAAAAAATTAAAAGTTATTTGAGACTTTGTTTGCTAACTCACAGAAGAAAAGATTCTTTTCCAGCTATGCAAACCATCCTGTCACAGAACTCAAATAGGGAAACCACAAACTCTGCTTTTCTGGCTCACATCACATGTTCCAAAATAATATGGAGGGAGCATAGCCCAGTGGTTGGGGTACTGTCTGAGGCTTCAAAATATCTAGGTTTGTTTCTCTTCTGCCACAGACTTCTCTGACTTCAAACTGTCTTCTCCACACCCTCCCCCCAAGTGGCCTAGTGTTTTATACATTGGGCTGAGTGCCAGTTTCAGGGTATTTTGCAGGCTAGGGCCACAGTGTGAATTGCTCAAGGACTTGTCTACTGTAGCCTCCCAGCTTGAGGAGGAGCAAAGCTGAGGTGAGCCTCTCCATATTTGGACTATATACCTAACCTTGGAAGTGATGAGAAGGGAACAGGGAACTCTTTTCCCATGTGTTTTTTAGCAGTTCAGTGCAGTGAAGCCTTTTCTTGCACTAGGACAAGGAATTTGCTTTTCCCCTTCACATGCCATCTGCTACAGAAGTGCTGTGTAGCTGCTTTCTTAGGAGTACAGGTTGCAGAGATCCCTGGACCTGAGAAGTGACTGGTTGTTGCTGTGTGGACGTGTGTTGAGAGAGGCTGCAGGGCGGAAACCCTGGCACAGTCTCTTCTCCTGCCTCAGCAGCTGCCCTTGCTGTATTGTGTTTTATTGTTCCTGCAGCAAGTTGAGTTGGGTTCTTCTGTTTCCCAGGCCTAGCCAAATGGGGGAAATCAGGCTGCAGAGTGGCTATAGTCCACTCTGGATATTGTCAGTTGGACTACTGCTTTTTACCCACTGTAAGGAAAGATGTGTCAGAAATTAACATCTTAACTGGTGTGAAACAAACTCTGTAAGGACCTACAATAAATCAGAAGGAAAAGGCAGTGCGATTCTTTTTCCTTCTAGCAGTTTGACAGTTCTTTTTTTGTGTTTTATCCTCCTTAAAACTCTACCTGAAAAAAAAATCTGCAGCAAATTAAATACAGCAATAATCTAAAGCAAGCTTTTCTATGTGAAAGCGGAGTATTTTTTTTAATGCAGAATGATGATCAGAGTTGCCCTGACTATGTAGATTCTGAGTATCTGTCTAAAATAGATGTAAGCCAGTGAAGCTGTAGGGATTCACATATTTTAGTAGTTATACAGTATTCATGCATGGTATACTTGCAGAAACTAAATTTTTAAAAACTGTATCACAATGTGATGTATATGTCAGCTGTTACAGAGAATTTCTGTAACCCCACTGCATAGTTGTTCTTACCACATAAGGTGGAATAGCAGGCTTGGTAATAGTGTCATGTGCAAGCCTACTGTGTAGCTAAAATAGTTACTATGTTATTTACGTGCCTATAATTCATTAGTAAATGGAGGGACTTACTAAGTGTTTTGTTATTTGCACAATGAATAGTTAAGTTGTTTTTGCTCTGTTTGGCTGGTATAATTGCTTTATTTGTTTCTGTGTTTTGCATTGCAAAGCTTTATACTAAGAGCGTAGTCACATATGTTTCACATATGTGAATTAAAACAAATAAAAATCTACTGATTCTTCCAGACTCTTTATGCGGCAGATTCTTCCATGGATAAGTCTTGCTTATCTCAAGCTTTTCAAGTTCTGGCTTTACACATGATGAACACCTTGATGCTAGCTCAGTTAGGTCTCTTCTCTTTAGCATTCGTGAAAGTCTTTGAATTTTTAAGATCAACATATTCTCGTATCTGCTCCTGTCACAGGTCTGCATTAATTTTCAGCTTTGACTAGTATAACTTCCTTAAAACCTTTTTTGGCACTAAATTACATATTTTTTAACAATAACTTGTCTTCTTATCAGTTCATCTGTTTTCACTCTGTATCATATGTTGTCACAAATCAAGGCAAAGGTTTGAGTATTTTGATATGATGACTTTCTATGAATTAATCTTACCTTCTTTCTGTTTTTGAGGATGGGATACTTTGCAATTTTGAATGCCCCCTGCTACTCTTTTTAAAGTTGTTGAAACCCCACCCTTCCCATTTAAAGTGTTACAGTTATACTTGATGTAGTCATCTCGCATTCAACTAGATTTGAGAGCTGGTTTGTTTCCCTTGAAAGAATGGCAAAACAGAAATTCTGCAGCAGCCTCAAAATATGCCAGAAAATCAAATTACAACCTTTGCAAATATGTACAGTAACTGTGTAAGTATTAGTGTTTCATAATACGTACTTTTGGATGCTATCCTGGTGTTTTCTAGACATAGAATGCCTTAAATTACTTTCTTCATAGCTGAAAACACAGGTGTCTTTGCATAACATAACCATAAGACGTGCTGATCATGACTTCTATATCAAATGTTTCCACATATAGGTATTTTTGTGGCATTTGCTACTTGTTTTATTGCCATTCTTGGAAAGAAAGGGTGGGAGAAGTATCTTTATGTACAACTGCAGCCTTGCACCATTATACTGTGATCTGTCTAGGATGAATTTAAAAATTTATTCTTGGAGCCTCTTGAAGTGCATCCTTTAGCCAGGCAGTGATTCCCTTGAGGAAACTTCATCAGTTAGTAAGGCTGCATTGACTCTACTCAAGAATTATTACTTTCTTAAATTTAGCAACTACTTAAGTTACAACGAAGCATCTGTTTTACCTTTGCTCCCAAGAAGGCAAGTTGACTGAATTTTGTAGTGATTTAAAAGAAAAGGAAATCCAGATTTTGCACAAAAATACAACTGAAGCAAATATAGATGTTGGTTCCCATGGACCTTGGAGGATACTGTAAATTTATCAGTTAAAAATAAAAGGAAAGCTTAAAGAGGAGATTTCTCTCTGGAGCTGTCAAATCCACAAATGCTAGACTATTCTTAAACAGGAAACTGAGGTGTTCTAAGTCTTACTTGTGTTATTTGCAGTTAGTTTCTGCATGATAATGATCACGCTTCTAAGACAGTGTCATGCAGAGTGAAGGCATAGTAAAACAATGCTACTGTGGAAACTTAACTTTTTTAAGTGTTCTGGAGTCTTTGATAACTTGAAAACAGAGTTATGTGATTTCCCCTGTCCTGCACTTGGCCACTTCAAGTTGTATAAGGAGAATACAAGACTGACCAGCATTCAGGTTTCTTCTCTGCAGGTTGGTCTTACATGTTGCAGTGGTCAATCCTCTTCTTATATATCAGTATTTTTGCTGTAAGGAATTTGTCTCTTATGTCATGCTTTCTACTGAAGCACTCCAGTTGTCCAGAAGTAGATAATTGGAGTCAGTGTCTCCAGGTTACTGTCTATATCTTTTCATGTCTCACTTCAGGCCTGATATTAATCTCCTTTCCTTAGTTGGGCTGCTGGTGAGAATAGAGTGTATAAATTTCATACTCAACAAATTTAAGCTTGTTCAGTAGAGTCCAAAGTGAAGTTTAATTGTACTTACTTTAGTGCCAGGACTTCTTTAAACAAGGGAGGACAGATAGGAACCAGAGTATGAAACCAGTTGATCAGTGGAGTGACATTACCTCTGTGTAGTCCTGGAGCTAATAACCTGAAAAGAAAAGGACCATAATGAAGGGTGCTTTTCTAATAGGACTGCAGCAGGGTAATTTGTCTGTGAGACAAGATGAAAAGATATATGCTGAGGGTGTTCTTGACCTCCCCTCTCTAGCTGGCTTTCTGCATTGCTCCATAAAGCCTTCTCTTCTCGTGCTCGCCCTTCCTGAGGAAGTGCTGTGCCTGACTTTGCCAGCACATGATGTTCCCAAAGGCACAGTGGATCTAGAATACATGATGGGGAGGGAGGTGCCTTGGGTGAAGTAAGTATTGTCCAGTGGGGGTTCATGGTCTGCACCCCAGCTCTTGGGACACACCACACTGGGAAGAATGAGGTTTGGAAAACGCGAGCTCTGTACACACGTACATTTGCTGGGGTGGTAGTGGCCAAGGCAGGTGAGAGGTGTTACAGCACTACTGGAACAGAGGATTCTGCTCCAGCTCTGTGTGGAGCTCTTGGCCGTTGGGTATGCAGGCCATTTCAAAAGGGTCTGTGTGGGCAGTGCTTTTACTGGAAGCTTGTCTTCTCTTGCACTGCTGTTCTTACTCTAACTAAACAGAAGCAGGAAACCAACATGCAAGGTTTGAAACTGAAACTCTCAGCAGTATTTAATTTCACAGACATGTCTATCTGTAACCTACATTTTTTTTAATGGTTTTTGATCTGCTGTTCATCCTATTTCCAAAGCATAGAATAATTATTGCAGGTCTGTAAGTCTCTTTACACTCCTGTGTGTTAAGGCATGTACTGAAAGCTGTTTTGCTATTAGAACTGAAAGATCTGTACCCTGTGTTTTTTCTATCCAAAAGGCAAAAATAACTTTTCCTCTAGTTTCCCATGTGCATTAATATTTCTGTTATTTTTTTGTGTATTAAGAAAGAAAACAACTTAGGAACATTTTGGCACTTCTGAATTCCTAATAGTTTTGTTAAAACAGGCTGTTGTAAATTTCCGCTTACTAGATTGTCCATCTTGGAGCTATGTGAGACTCCTATGTAGGAATAATATAGAAGTTGTGGTGTCCCAAGCAGGAACCCTTCAGAAATATTTCCAGACAACAATAAAACATTCATATATATTTCTAAAATTTATCTAAACTGAAAGCAAAAATTACGCATTTATGTGCAGAACTTCAGGCAGGTTTTGAAACTTGGATGAAAATTCTTTGCTTTATAGGGGAACTTTAAAGAATTATAAGGAATTTTTCTAAAATCCGAAGATGTTTAAACTTCTGATTTTCTTTCACAGAAGTTTCTTTTATGTATTTCTCAGTATTAGTTCAAGGTATTTGAGAAATGCAAATTAGGTGCTGTAACATAGGAACTTTTGAACCAGTGTACTCAATCTCTTGTTTATGTTTTAGACACTCAATTACTTTATGACCCAAAATGCAGCCCAGTGCACCTTTTGCCTAAGTATTTGGAAAGGCTGAGTCATGCATGTTTCTAGTGATACTCCACAGTTTTGGCAGTGTTTAAATCACAAATGCAAAGTACTTATTATCTGGCTTTTTATTAGTTAAAGAACAATTAAAAAGCCTACAGGCATAGTCTTTTTTTCCTTTAAGTACTACAAAAGTAAGTCAGTGAATACTATATTTTTTTAAAACAAAAATACATGCTTGTGAAATTGGACTCTGGGGAAGGAAAATGACGTCTATTTTTAGGTGCCTCTCACTAAAGTAGTGTGTCCTGCTTGAGGAGGTTGTACAAAGCTCATTGTGTGGGATGTTATCCTTAAGACGTAAGGATATTGTCTGTGAAATGTTTACAGCTGCAGCCAGGCTGATGCAGTTTCATACTTGGATGGGCAACCAGTTAATCTTTGCTAGATCCTTGTAAAGGAACCTAGAGGGAGCTGCAGGATTCACTATATAGCCTGAGTGAAAGAGTAGTTTTGTGTTACCTCACTTGGTGAACCAGTTTCAATGCCTCAGGCTAAGAACTTGAGTTTTCTACATACTAAATGACCAAGGGAATGTAGAAAGAGATCAAGTGTTCACCTGTGGAGAATGTAGACGGTATGCTATGGGGCTTTTTCTTTAATAATGTAAGGAAATGTGGGGTGTTGTCACTGAACAGTGACAATAATTCCTCAAGTACCCCAGTAGGAATGTGGTATGGAATATCTTACTGTTCCATAAAATCATACATAAGCTTACTTGGAACTGCATTTACTGTAAGTGCTTTCATGGATGGACCTCATTAAGGGTACCTCTTGTGGAAGGGTCAGTAAATTCTGTTCTGCCTTCCTAGGTCTGTATCCTCACTATAAGTATCTATCTTTTTTATTTACTTAAATAATTTATCTGGGACCATGTCAAAAATCTGGGGAATAGCATTTGGGGAGAGGTGGAGGGGAATTCTAATAGCATTGTATTCTTGTACTGTTGTACGTGGTACTGTTTGCTGCTGTAGTTGATTAAAAATAAAAATTGCAACTTTCAGCCAGACCTTCCATCTCTAATAGAATTTCACAGAACTTGAGTCAGTCTGTGGCCATGAGTCAAAATGAAAATGTTTGTACAAACAGCATTATAATTGGTGGTTAAATATTGGAAGCAAAAAATCCTGAGTCCCTCAGAAGTTAACTATTAGAGGCAAGTCTAAGCTTAGCTTTGTCTCCGGGTATCTCAAGTATGACCTGATTATAGTGGAGTGGTGTTTAATAATGATAAAATATGTTGTTAATATATCAATATTTATACATTGAAATAACTATTCAAACTCAATGTTATGTAAGCCAGAAAGGTGTGTGCCTCTTTAAGACTAACAATTTGTCCAGCTTGAAAAGGTAAGTTCTCTCTTAGACAACTGGTCAGCTTTTCATAATGTATTTCATCTGAATGACAACTCCAACTGCTTTAGGTAAATAAATACACACGCTCCCCTAATATATATACACTTACAAGGGCTGTGAGAAGTAACCCATGTAATATTTGTAGATGTATTACACAGGTCAAAAATTATAGCAAAATACTTGTGATCTGCATATAGACTGCAATGCAGAAATAAGACAGAAGTGCGATGAGGGAGGATAAAGGTAAAATGATAATATGTACATGAAATAACTGCCATTTTGTATGCACTGTATAGTCAGTGAGAGGGAGGAGAATTAAGGGAACAGTAAGTTTCAACTGGAGTTGGAAAGAGCTTTCATGAAGCCATCGAGTAACGCATAGGAGAGACTGCAAGAAGAATAAATAAGGACGGTGTTGGAGAGACAGGTGGCCATAGTTCATGTGTAAAAATTCTATATTAGAAAAGGTAGGCTTTCACATTATATACTTACCTGCTTTCAAATGACAGTATTTAACACTCTGAAGGTCTGGACTGATTGAAAGTCAAGAATGTTTGAAGCATGAAATCTTGGCATTCGGAAATAAATGTGGTGCTTAGGGATGTGGTTTAGTGGTGACCTGGCGGTGCTTAGCAGTTGGATTTGATGGTCTTAAAGGTCTCTTTGAACCAGAACAATTCTATGATTCATGTACTGGCCTAAGATGTGTTAAAACACCTCTGTTTTTTTAAAGGCTCTATACTAAAAGCTGAAATAAGAAAGACTTTTTTAAAAAAAAGCTTCTATTTTTATATGTACGTGGAGAGAGGCAGGCTTTTCTAAGTCTTCATACAAAAATTGGAGAGGTTAGAACTCTTTGGATCAGAATACAGTTATTTCCCTTTTATACAGTACTGGTTTGGATGATGGTATGCTGGTTTTTTGGTGTTTTTTTAATGGTCTTCCACCTCTATCTCGAGGTGCCAGGGAAACCTTTCTCTTCAATTTTTTTGCCTTGGAATGCACTGGAGCGTTTGGAAGGTCAGGTAGACATTGAGGTAATGGCTTTCTTTGTAAGGGGGATCTTGAAGATTGAAAAAGATGGAGCAAAAGTGTTACTGCTGAATAATATACTTTCAGAGCTTCAAGATGATTTCCTTCTGAAGCAGCTGCATTGAAACTGGTATTTAACCAGCCAGTATTAACAGTTATGTGCAGCAAGTGCTGAGTAGTACCCGTGGGTTTATCACTTCAGTGCTCAAGTACTTGTGCTGTGCAGAATCTGTGCATACATCAACATCGGAAAAAGCAACTTTAAGTTAATATCACAATTGCTGATTAAAATCTTGCTTCCCGTGTGCTTTTTTTTTTTTAAGTGCTGTATCACTAAAGTTAGGTTAAAAGCCTCCATGTTACATGTAATCAATGTTTGAAATGTTTAATAGTTGGTATTTTTCATTAATAACTTGTTTTCTTAAGTGAAGGTTTGGGGTTTCTTTCCAAAATGTGGTAAAATACAGTGCTCTTGGTGCTGCATGCAGCTTCTTCTGTCCCAGTTACTTGCAGCTCTCTGTCAAGTTCTTTACCATTTGCATGTTTCCGGAAAAGTTTGTGACTTTATTAATTGGCAAGTTAAATTTTCGTGTGTATATATAGTACTGAGAACATTGACTTGTATAGTGATATCACTTCATAGTACATGCCAGGTATTGTATAATTGCAGAAGAAGGGAAGATTTAGCAAATAGCTCTTTTTTTTTAGAGAACCATGTACCTTACACAGCTGAGGAGCTCATCTGTAATTGTGGTTTTGCCATCAGTTTAATTAACCAAGGAAATTTTTTTTCCTACAGTTTTAAGTAGACTAAATATCTGATAACTTAGTTATCTGGAATCTTGTTTTAAAATAATGGTTTAGATCTTTAAAGGGTTTATATCCTATTGGTGCAGTGTTGATAGTATTAGTAAATAAATGCCTGGTTCATTTTATTTCATGCCTCTTCCCTCTGTCAGTGGCAACCATACCTCAGTACTATTCATCAGACTCAATCACCTGTACGAGATCCAGTTCTGTTTCACTTGCGGCCTTGCTTTGCATCTAAATTGCTCTCTTTTTCAGTGAGAATTGAGATTCTTCAGAACTGAACAAGATTGTGTCCACTGTAACACTAGAATTTAAAGCTGAAAACTGTTCATAAACAGGATTTACTTTTGACTTACATGGGACCCAAAACAGAAATAGTGTTACAAATACTTGTATTTGTCAAGATGAGAATCCTGCATTTAAAAAACAAATACCCTGATGTGTCCTCTCTGACACTAGAAATCTTGTGTTTCAGTGCCTGACTAATCTCTGCCTTGCTGATGCTTTTGAATGAGCTTTGTGTTTGAAAGCTCTACTAATCCTTGTACTTACTGTTTGAATGTTTGCTACAGGAAGCGAGCAGCTGCAAAGCATCTAATAGAGCGCTACTACCACCAGTTAACTGAGGGCTGTGGAAATGAAGCCTGCACGAATGAATTTTGTGCTTCCTGTCCAACTTTTCTCCGTATGGATAACAATGCAGCAGCCATTAAGGCCCTCGAGCTTTATAAGATTAATGCAAAACTCTGTGATCCTCATCCCTCCAAGAAAGGAACGAGCTCAGCTTACCTAGAAAACAATTCCAAAGGTACCCATAACAATTCCTGCACTGACAGAAAAATGAACAAGAAGGAAATGCAAGGCCCAAGAGATGACTTTAAAGGTAAGCTGTTATTTTAGAATTTTCCTAAAATAAAACACATTTAATATGCACGGATATAAGCCTACAGAATTCACTGGGGTGGTGTTCTGCTGACTTAAGTAAAATACAGTAACAAGCAATCAAGTATTTTACTATGGATTTGAAAAATGTCTGGATTAATGCTGAACAGTGGTTCCAAATACAGATCTTTACCACATCTCTGTTAGAATCCATGTGCGTTTGTTGCTTTCTGAGATTACTGGGTTTGGAAATATATGGAAAGGTGGTTTTTTTAAGTGCTGTTGTATGGCTGCTTTAGTTTTGCTAGTTTGGTAACCTTCTGTAGTTAATGAATTATAAAAGTTATACTTTAACTAATTCCAGACTTTATGTTAAGAAACTTAACAGATGAACAAAAAAGATAGAGTGGATGAGAGGAAAGACATCTACCAAGCTAAAAAAAGTTTAAGCAAAGTGATTTCTAAACCAGTGTGTGAAAATGAAATACTGTTCTGTATGTCTTTTCTAACTTCCATTTAGTTTTTGAAACGCTCTAGAATGGTAAGCACATACTATGAGAATAATTTTAGTTGTCACCAAAACTAGTGGTACAAACAAGTCGCAAGGTAAATGAAATTAAAGCCATTAACCTTTGAGCAGACCTTTTTCAAGTATTGTTACAAGAAGTGGTATAAACACAGAAGCTCAGATGCATTCATTTTAGTTAAGGTGAAACTGTGTACAGCAAAGAAAAAGCTCTACAGAATCAGCAGTAAAACATAATACTGTGTTATAAGGGACCTAAGATGCTCCAGTCAATACCTACATCATTTTGTTCTTTATTTAATGCAAGGATAAATTTGTCCCCAAATTATTTATGATCTGAGTAAGCAAAGAAGCAAACAAAGGAAGGGGAAAGGGAAGCCAGTGTAGTGTTAGACAGGCAAGAGGCACATTAGGTCAGTTTTGTGATTTGTCTCTTGGTTTTGTATATATTAATGGAGGTGTGCATCTACAGAATTTTCCTCCTCCTCTCTGACCCTATCGTCCTCTCTCCCCAAGGTAGATACCTAAGAGTCTTCTCAGCCCATCTCCAGAGACAGTCTGTTGTTTAAAGCAGTGACTAAGACTTCATCTGTGGCAGCATCACAAGTATTGACCTGTTTTTGTAGCTGTATGGACAGAGAGCATTAATGTGTTCTTAAAGTGTCTCTGAGACTCTTGGTTACCTTTGGAATTGGATGATGTTTAAGGAATCCAGCACTCTGAAACTTTTTAAGGTCCATTTGCAGCAGCATTTACTGGGAAAAGTTAAGTTTAAGAAAGCCAAGGGAAGGAACGTGCATCTTGCTTTTATGCTTGACATGGGATTGAAAATTCTAAATAAATTGCAAGAAATGCACTCAAGAAAGAATTATTTAAATTACTTTTCTGTAGTGCTAAGCCCTGGGACTATTACCTTTGGGGAAAAATGTATCTGGAAGCCATTGTCAGCATCTCAGTATCTTAGATGGCAGTCCAAAAAGAGGAAGGAAATAGAGAAATTGTAAATATATAAGAAGCACAGGTTATAAATGTAGTCATATATAGAGAGAACCATTCCAAAATCAGTGTTGTAGTTACCTGGGAAGCTATTTTCAACTTTTATCACCAAAACATTAAACTGGAAACAGAGAAGGCTAGTGGACAGATAGTTAGCAGACAATCATAACAAAGCTTCCATAAGAGATAGTTAAAAGCTAATGAATACATTTTCTAATTAGGAAGTGTGTTGTTGCCAATATATAGACTGCATGCGGTCATTTTCACAGTCGAGGATCACTGCTAGAGTTTGACTTTATGTATGGATTCGGCGTGGAGTATTACTGAGAAAAAGTCTGAGAGGAGACCTGTTTTCTTTGCTGGATTTCTTAGTTGCCATAGAAAGGGTGAGAGAAGGAGACATGTAAAAGCTCACATTCAGCTACAAGTCAGCTAAAATTGACTTAAGTTAGAAGAAAGATACACTTGATGTTTGTTTTTCTCCAGCTGTTCTCACTACTGTAAAGGAAAAATGGGGCAGACCCTTATGGCAGCACAGTTAGAGGATGGTGACAGGAGATGACTTTAAATTGTTATGAAACTGCTGATGCTAATACTCAATATTTCAACTGAAATAAGTTCCTTAAATACTAAAACCTTTAAAAGAATGACAGGGGAACTCCTGTTGTAGCTATGGAAATCTGGAATGTGTTATATGGTTAAATCGTCAATTTTTTTCTGATTGTGTTTGTGCTGTGAATAACCTCTGCAATCCAGAGTCAGTGAACTTGAGGCTGTAGTCCTCATTTTGAGGAGCTATGGCATGGAACAGCATCTATATCAGCAACTGAAGTTCTTTTAGGCAGGTTTGCTGCATGAGGATGCCCTGCAACAGATAAAAATAGGAGGTGTTGCACTAAGCTTGAATCCTTTCGTAATATTTCTCAGTGCTGTTTTTTAACAGAACGGATTTTAGTTTTGAAGCTTTTTCCACTGTCTTCAGATTGGTTGGAAATCAATCTCAGTAGCATGACATAAGCTTAATCTTTCCTGTGTTATATATGCTCTAAGAATGGCTTGGGGCTCTGCAGAAATCAATAGGTTGTCTGTCTTTGCATCATTTAGTTTGTATTTTTAATTTAGTGAGTGCTTGGAATGAATATTACTGTAGGCAGCCACATT
>JAVSBS010028837.1:46837-60622 GCA_033124195.1 Coracias cyanogaster | reverse complement strand
CCGATCTAAAATATTTCTGAGACTTCTTCATTAGGGTCAAGAGGAAAGGGGATTGATTTGACTGTAATGTTAGTGTCTACTTCTGATGTTCCCCCAACCCCTTCCCCCTCCTCAGCTTTTTGTGAGATGCAGCTACTAGCCAAAGACTTGTCTTCTGTCTTCCCACTGTAAATTATCACGTGAAGGTTCTGAAAACATACCTGTGTAATCCCTTCATTGTCAAACATGTAGGTCAGATTGCAGTCTCTTGTTGTTGTCAGATGAATTTAATTATCCCACTAATACTTCTTGTCTTCATACCATTTTTATGTGAATTTTGTGCAGCTCAATGCTAGCTTATTTTAAATAAGTGCTTAAAAGAATAGAAATGGAGAAGGCTAATGGACTTAATTGGCTAGAAGATAAGGTCTGTGGTAAGTTTCTTGCTGCATTAATCCCCAATTCTAATAAGTGCTTAGAGTGATTTAGCATTGCTGTTGGTATCTGATATTACTCTTGTGATTTATACTTGCCTTCTTAGGTAGTTTTGATTTTGTTGTTTGATACTCCGTTCATTCTTCTAGTAAATAGTTTTACTAATTAAATACTTCTGTCTGTTCACTCAATAGCTAGAGATGATTGCCATGGAAAATCCTGCAGACTTGAAGAAGCAATTGTATGTTGAATTTGAAGGAGAGCAAGGGGTAGATGAAGGAGGTGTTTCCAAAGAATTTTTTCAACTGGTTGTGGAAGAAATCTTCAATCCAGATATTGGTATGTGTTCTAATAACGTACTAATTCATCAGATTTTTTCCCACGGAAGGTTGGACCAGATGATCATTCAAGATCCTTTCCAGTCCGGGTTGTTCTGTATTTACACAGTGCTTTTCTACATTTGCTGCTGCATCCCTCTGAAGCTCTCCAGATTTCTTGGTGATCATGAGAGTACTTGACCCATGGAGACTCACCGTGTGATCATCAGTCCTCCTAAGGAGGAATGATGAAAGGAATAACTGTGTGTAGTTAATGAAAGCTACCTTTGCTTATTTAGATATAAATCAGTAGTATAGGGTTTCTTTGCAGGGTTCCTTTGTTTGGTCTCTCACCTTTCTCCTCGCTTTGCTTTGTAATTAGCTTCTAGAATTAGTAATCAAAACCAAAGAGGAAGAGCTTCTGCAGTAAAACCAGAGTAGGACTACGGTGAGTTTTTGAGTTATTTCCTCCCCTTCCTCCACCTTAAAAAATCTGGTAGCTCTACTAAAAGGGGTACAGATCCAAAGCGTGGCAGTAATGTCACATGTGATTATAGTTAAGACCTAGGAGTAATTTGATATATTGGAGCCAAAGTTTTATATTTGTGTTTTGACAGTGACATTTCCAATCTACTCTTTTTTCCCTTGCTCCCTGCACCAGTCTTTTATGCTTCTGTCTTTATACATGGAAGGACATGCTGCTTTTAATATGCAGCTTGTCTGCTGCTCCGAAAATATTAAAATGTTGCAAATACTGGGTATTAGAATAGAAATGAGACCTACTAGGTACATATAATAATTTCGTAGTTTGTTAAATATGATGTCACATTTTAGTTCCTGTAATGGCTTCCATTAAAGAAGCTCAACAGCTTAGGGCCATTAGTTAATTTGGGTTCATTGAACTCTTTATAAAAAAAGCTGTTCTTCTTCAGTTTTGTAGCGTAGGAAATTGATGAAGAAACACAGAAATTCAGTTTAAAAGTTAAAAGAGGAAGTCCCCAGAATTGGTAGCAGAATCTGAACCTTGTCACTTGTCCTTTACCCTACACAAGCCGGTTCTTGTAGCAAATGATACAGATCCATAGACGACTCTTAGTCTCTCTGAAAACTGCTATTAACTTAGAGAGATTTGGAATCTGAATTTACAAGGTTACTTGGAATAAATTAAGAGTATGGTAAAATAAGGAGACCCTAGTACTTAGAAATACAACTCCGCCAATCAAATGCGAAATACATTTTTGACCTGAGTTTATCTAAACAAGTTGTGTGAGGTGTCTGTATGGAAATATTCCTGTTTTGCAATTGCAATCTGATTCAGCTAGAGTACTAGAGTCTTAATTTTGGCCAGTGAATAAAATACTGTATTTCACATTAAAGTGCATCTAGATGTGGATCTGGGTGAACTGATAGTCCTTCATTATTAGACATTTTCTGGAGTTTTTTTAACTGTTTACCTCTTCCATCATGTTCCAGAAAGTATAAGTCATTGCTTTTATTGTACTAGTAATCCAAAAGTTACTTCAGTCAGTTCAGGAAATGCAATATAGGCTTCTATTTAATGTTTCTCCTATATATGCTTGTGTTGCTCATCCACTTCTGATATCCAGTTGCCTTACCTGATGTGTTAGTCCATTACTTGTGTGCTTCCCTAGTAGCTGGCCCTGTCCTACTACCTTACTGAGATAAGTAATCTTCAATTTGGAGGAACAGCCAGATTCTCTGAATGAGTTTGCAGTTCATTTCCTTACACAGAATGAGAATGCAGGCTTTATCTGTTGGCTGAAGGTGTCATCTTATTTTCACTCTTAGGAGTAATTTTGTGACTCTGTTCATGTGGCTTTATAATAAATTCTAACATCTCCATAGGTTGTAAATAAGCGTATCTTTTAAGAGCTGACAAGATAAATCCTTGTGGCAAATGTAGTTCAAATTCTTGATGACATGCATCTAACTTCTGGTGAGTTGGGAGAAAGGAGCCCGGGCACTTTTCCTTAGGTTCTGCCTAGAAGTTGACTTAGCTGTACGAACAACAGGTCACTGAGATTTTACATGTCAGGGTTGTCTTTCTCTTGCCTTAAGTCTATGGGTTTTGCACTTACCTTGCTTTGGTATCTAGTCAAGTAAGCAATGGATTTTACTGTGAGACTATTTTAACTAGTTTATACCCTGTATACAAGCTCTGGTTTCGTAAAGAAGAACTTACCTAGTGGCTTGCTACAGCCAAATGGGTAAGGGACTTTTTGCCCTTCTCTTGTTTGTCCAGTCCTGTCTACTCCCTCCAGCTCCTGGAGTGTGCCAGTTCAGATGTTTCTTGAAGCTTTCAGTGAAGGTACTCAGCTTGTGAACTTGGCAGGAAGTTGGTCACCTGAAATAGCGAGCTGATCAGATGATGGGATAGGGGAGCAAAGCAAAACCTCTCCCTTCCAACAGTAGCAAGATAGTAAAACTGCAACCCCGCCTGTGAAACAGTCCTGTGTTACATTTCCCCCTCCAGTTAAGTATGTGATAGCTGCAGCAACAGTGGACCTTTGCGAGTACCCTTAAACAACCAATCTGGTGGACATCTAACTCTATGACTGTATGTGATGGTTAATCCCTGCTCCACCATCATAGCTTCCAGTTCAGTAGTAAGGCTGCATCTAGTCCTGTTCCTTTCCAGAACTGGCCTGGAAAAGCCTTTAAGGAAAGGCTACTACTTTGCAATATTTGGAGTTCTTCAGGATTATTTAATCTCCATGGTTTTTGATTGTGTTCTTTTCTTGCACTGTTGTATTTATCAATGGTACAATCTAATGTTGGCAATGTGCTGCTGCTTCCCCGGTGGTGGAAGGGGATGAAAGGTGGTGTTCATACAGCTTCAGTGGGCTTTGCGGGATGGTGTGGCGCAGGTCCACTGCGTGCTTTTAGTGGTAATGTGAGTAACAGTATTTTGAACAGCTTCAGTTATCTTAAGGTAAGTAGCTTCTCTTTGCCGTTAAATTCAGTGTAATGTCAAGTTAAACGTGTTTGAGAGCCATTCTAATGCAAAGGGGTTTATAATGGTATGTTTTACACGTCATTTTTACTGAAATGTAACCGTAATTGTTCAACATCATTTTTTTTGCAGGGATGTTCACATATGATGAATCTACAAAACTGTTTTGGTTTAATCCGTCCTCTTTTGAAACTGAGGGTCAGTTTACACTGATTGGCATAGTACTGGGTCTGGCTATTTACAATAACTGTATACTGGATGTACATTTTCCCATGGTTGTCTACAGGAAGCTAATGGGCAAAAAAGGAACTTTCCGTGATCTGGCAGACTCTCATCCTGTAAGTTCATTATGTTCTTTGAGTTTATTAATGCATTTTCCATGCAATAACTTAATCAAGATTTAAATGAAACACAAGATCACTGTCAGAAGTGGAAGTGAAGTAACCAGACTTGTGTGAAGAGTCTGTATTTGTTAAAATAAATTCATAAGCAATAAAACCTCTTACTACATCTGGTTTGGAGGAGGCAGAATCATCGAGTCAACAAATAGGGCTGGGTATCAATAAGGCTTTAATTTTTCTTGCATGCTGCCTAGATTGCTTAATATCACTAAGCACTATCAAGCATAAACTATTATTAATAATATCTTCCCAAAGAGACTTCTAAAATTAGGCTGTTTATTTGTAGAAGTAGATTTCCACAAAAATGTGAAAGCAACAGTAGACATGCAAAGGTTTGATGCTTGTATTGGTTTTTGCCTAAAGCAGAAGATAGCTGAGGCAGTTGATGACTGTCCCTACAGTTTGGGAGCAGTGATCAGTGTCCATCTTCCCCCACCCCTCCTCAGCCAGCAGTCGTGCAAGGACGCCAACCCGTGCACGTGCTTTAGTAGACAGAGCATAGAAGCGTGGTGGATGTAGGGTGTCTTGGCCCTGCTCCATCATCAGTCAAAGATCACCGGTGGCTTTCCCTCATGCTAGTTAGTATGGCTTGTTAGTGTGCTTCATTTCATTTCAAATGGTGGGGTGTTTCCTTTTTCTTAAGCAGTTACGTAAAATCTTCAGCTATTCCAAAAAGATGAGTAAAATGATACTGTTTTAAAAGAACTTGCTTTTTATTTAATCAGAAAATGAGGCATGCGTAATCAACAAATAGGTTATCCAGTTTGCTTTGGATGGCTACGTACAACAGCCTGCCAGCTTTGACCAGTTTATCTTTAAAATGATGTTGAGAAATACACAGTACTCCGTTTCCTGTAATTTTTATTGCATACTCAAACCTTTTTTTCATGGCAGAAAAAGTGGATTTATTTCTGTGGAACAAGGCATTTGGGGCACTTCTTAATTTTTCTCCCCTACTTTTATGTTTCTTCTCTGACACCTACACTCCTTTTAAAAGAATCCTTTTTTAAACCTCATTGTATTCTAATACGACTTAAACACTTCAGAATGGCTCAAACAAAAAATGAAATCCACAGCAGTCAAGCTTCCAATGCTTTTTCTAACACTATAGAGCGTGGAGGACCAGGGTCTTCACTGGCTGTCACCAGCAACAGGTCCAAGTCCAGACATTTAAAGGTGCTGTGGAAGAATCAAAATGATGCAGATAGTGAGAGGAGGAGGCTTACATGTACTTTCAATAATTACAGCATTGAAGGGAGACTTATTACTTTTACTTCACTAAAAAAATATGGTTGCACTCAGTTGTTGCTTTTACTTTCATTTGCATTCTTGAGTCCTACACCTCTGTCCGCCAACTAACTGTTCCTTTTCTGCATAGCTTTTGGTTTCCAAGAGAGTCTTGGGCTTTTCCTAAGGCATAGCAGGGAGGGAGGCTGGTTGCTCCTTTAAATAGAGCAAACGCTTACGGGTAATTTCAGATACTACTTGGCAAATTCTGACCTAACTTCTATTTTATTCTTTGTGTGTGTGTGTAAATGTTTTCTTACTTTAATGATCTCCACATCTGTGTTGCTTCAGGATTACTTCCTGGTTTGTTCGGGTTTTAAATCAAGATGTAGGAGACTAAAAACCTGCTGCCTGAATTTTGTCTGATATAAGAGAGAGCATTTTCTTTGAATTTAACACATGTATGTTCAGCTTACTAGTGTGACATGGTTCTGGATGCCAAAAGTAAAAACAGTTTCAAAAGAATTAAAGAGGAAGAGGTAATCAGTGGCTCCTAAGCTACAAGTCTGACCATTGCATTTAGGAAGATTTCTGGGTACTGACAGGCCCTTCTAAGGGAATTATCACTCATTGCCACATTCATGTTGGTGAGTCACTAGAACAGGTTGCCCGGGGAGGTTGTAGATGCCCCATCACTAGATGTGTTCAAAGCCAGGTTGGATGAAGCTTTGATCAACCTGGTCTAGTGGGAGGTGTCCCTGCCCATGGCAGGGGGGTGGAACTAGATGATCTTTAAGGTCCGTTCCAACCCAAACCATTCTATGATTTTATTATCTTTCCTTCATATCTGCTATTGGTTGTTTTTACAAACACTAAGCTTAATACCCCTTTGTTTGGACTGTTATGGGAGATAGTAGGTATCTTGTGTCATAGAAAGTAACAACCTTTTTTAGAGGCAGGTGGTTTCATGTCTTCTGGTATTACTCAGTGAAATCTATTGAAACTTATTTATGACAGACGTGTATTTCTTACTCTGTTAGGTTCTTTACCAGAGTTTGAGCGACTTACTAGAGTATGAAGGAAGTGTGGAAGATGATATGATGATAACGTTTCAAATATCACATACAGATCTCTTTGGCAACCCAATGATGCACGATTTAAAGGAAAACGGTGATAAAATTCCTATTACAAATGAAAATAGAAAGGTACACTGATAATTTTTTTACCATAATCTGTAATTTTTTTATACTCTATGAAGAATTATGTGGCACTCTGTAAAGGTTTGGTCTCACTTATAGTTTTAAGTTTAAAAGCCTTTAAAATTGCTATAGCACAGTGTAATTGTAAGCAGAAAAGGCTTCTGTTTTAAAGGAAGCGTCGATACGTGCATGCAGAGCTTCTGGGTGTGGTAAGAAATATTTATTATTGCCAAGTAGAAGCTGAGCCCAGATAATCTACAGAGAAAGAAGTAAATGTATTTGGGGGTTTTGTATTTTTGGGAGGTACTTCTAGTGGCATGTGTCAAAGCACTAAGATTTTTCGGGGATTGTTTCCTTACAGGAATTTGTCAATCTGTATGCTGACTATATACTCAATAAATCAGTAGAAAAGCAGTTCAAGGCCTTTCGGAGAGGATTCCACATGGTCACCAATGAATCTCCTTTGAAATATTTATTTAGACCAGAGGAAATTGAATTACTTATTTGTGGAAGTAGGGTAAGAATCCTGAATATACACCAGAAAGTGGAGCTTTTTTGATCCTAACTATATAACTAGTGGTCATTTTAAAAAAAATGTCATCTTCTTACAGAATTTAGATTTTCAAGCACTAGAAGAAACTACAGAATATGATGGTGGCTATACAAGAGACTCTCTTATTATTAGGTAATTTTTTTCTAATTTCTGAAAGATGTAAAGGGCTTTTAATGCTTGTTTCTTCATAAGGAATTGAATATTATAGGAGTATTTTTGTTGTAGTGAAGGTATCAGTCTATTATGTATAATTTCACTTTTACTGAAGTACTGCCATTAGAAAAGAGCAGAGAGCATAAATGTTGTCTCTAGCTTCCAGTGAACTCCTGTAAAGCTTAAAAGGGATTCTTCCCTGAGGTTTTTTGTCTTTCTCTGGTACCATATAGTTAAATAATCCCCAGTGTAAACTAAGCTATTTAAATAAATTGGAACTGCTGTGCTGTTGGGTTTTTTTAAAAAACAAAACACTGAATTGTTTGAATAGGTTGCATATGTGGAATTTTCTTCTCTAATTAGAAATGGAGTAAATTCAGTGTTTTTAATGTTTTTACCTTCTTGTCCCCTTTGACTAGAGATCTCTGAAGACAGGGGTCAGAGAAATGCGCATCTTTGGTCCTCTAGACTTTGCGGCTACTGAACTAGCTCCTGCTAGGGTAGAAAACCTTCCACAGCAACTGCATTTGTTTACTGTGAGGTTTAAGAAAGTGGTAGAAAGGGACAGTGTAGTGGAACTAGTATAATTCCTTAGGAAAGTGGAATAATAAGGGAAGAATATTTGCAGGTCACTTATCAGCTGAATTAACATTTAAAAGCAGTTAAACTTCAGTGTGTTGGTAATATTTCTGACTACTTCTGAATCTCATCGATTGGTAAATATATTACTGTTAGTTTTGGTTTATGAATGCAACTGGTGTAAACTTGATGTTAAGATTGATTAGAATTACTAAACCTTCAAAATTCAATCACTTTTGAAAGTCTTATTTATCCCAAAGAAAGATTTTGGTTTACTTACTCTTTGATTTCTTCCTTGGTAGGGAATTCTGGGAAATAGTCCATTCATTTACAGATGAACAGAAAAGACTATTCTTACAGTTTACAACAGGCACAGACAGAGCCCCTGTGGGAGGACTTGGAAAGTTAAAGATGATCATAGCCAAAAATGGCCCAGATACAGAGAGGTAAAATAAATAAATAAAAATCTACATTTTGCTTGTTTGTTTATAAATGGAAGTGCATTCGGTGCTATCAGTGTAACAGCTCGGTTAAATCTGAAAGTTGAATCTTTAAGCAAAGTAGACTCCCTTTAAATTCATTAATTCTTTGTTCTTTAAATTCATGCTTTTGGATTTGTGAAATAGTGATGTATTTCTTTGCCTGTACTGCGTGTTCCCAGATCTGAATTGGTGTTTTTGTTTCCCCCACAGGTTACCTACATCTCACACATGCTTTAATGTACTTTTGCTCCCGGAGTACTCAAGCAAAGAAAAGCTTAAAGAAAGATTATTGAAGGCCATCACATATGCCAAAGGATTTGGCATGCTGTAATAAATATGAGAAAAGGGATTTTAAAAATGATGGTGATGATGTCCCTGTCCAAAAAGGCCATAAGATAGTGAGCTACAGTAGTCACCTGTGTTTGTGCCTCCCTTCTTTACTGGGGACATTGGGCTGGAACAGCAGATTTCAGCTGCTTATATGAACAAAATCTTTATTTTTTCTTTTAGCGTGAAAGTGTTACATATTCTTTCACTTGTATGTACAGAGAGGTTTTCCTGAATATTTATTTTAAGGGTTAAATCACTTTTGCTTGTGTTTATTACTGCTTGAAGTTGAGCCTTTTTGAGTATTTACAAGAAAACAAACTGTACTCTCCCAAGGAAAATATTGCCATCATTTGTAGACCATGTAACCTTCAAGTATGTGCTATATTTTTGTCCCTGTATCTAATCAAATCAAGAACTGTACTTTTTGAAGAGTTTGCTTTTGAAACTTGAAGTCTTGGAAAACAGTGTGATGCAATTACTGCTGTTCTAGCCCCCAAAGAGTTTCTGTGCAAAATCTTAAGAATCAATAAAGATGGAAGGGAGAACTTGGAATGTTAAATTGCAGCCTTGAGAACTTTACTTTAGTCACAGCACAACAATTAAAATCCATTTCACTATATGTTGTCTTCACATGTCTTGTAATAAACTGTGTTTTTAATTAGGAAACATTTCTTAGCATATGAAAGGGTAGAAATTTTTAGTTACTTTTTTAAAAAAAGAAGTTTACTGGGGAAAGTGCATTTTCAACTGAACAGCTTTAGAGTAGGGAGTGAAGTGTTCGGAAAAAAGATAGGAAGTTTTTGCTATATTATAAACAAAGCATGTGGAAGTGCACTTAAAATGAAGTTTTATTCTTAATTGCCTATTACGTTGACATTTTAAATAGACAATCCAAAGTCTTCCCTACGTGTTATGTCATCACCATTTATTTAATGAATTGTTGTTCCTACTTATCAAGGCACATGATCAGTGTTGCAACATAATCTAAAGGGATGGCTACTGTATTTTAATCTCATCTAACAATAAGCAAAATTGAACAATATTAAACATAAGGCCTACTTCATGTTGTACACTTCCAACCATTAAATAAACTGTTAGAAAGTAAGTACTAAGGTTATGTTCATCTACTACATAAAGTATTCAGTAGGTTTTTAATTTAACTCTACAAATCATATCAGAAATAAATCCTTTACCTTTCGTAGTCTGTGTTTAATGTTAATTTCTCCTGTTGCAATATATGATAAAGGGATTATGCGTTCTTAACTGACGACGTAAGTGGCATATCTCTTTTACGATGCAAGCTGCAGCGGATGTGCAGAGCTGAGCTTGTGCCTTGACACTTGCTATAACCGACTACTACCGATACAACCCCTGACTGTGTGGAATTGGCATTAAAAGGCATAGTTCTGAAATCCTTGGAGAAGGAAAAGACGTCTTTCAGGACTATTTTAATACATTCTTTCTAGTAATAGAAACAGACAACTGTTATGTAACTATGATGCTGAATAAAACAGTGACCTTTTTTTCACCACGGTTCAGTGAAAAAGAAAACAAGTGACCTCCTTACTTTGATAAATTGGATATTAAATTATTTGATTAGAAAACATTTTAGTACAGCATAATTTGAGGGTTCCAGGTATGTAAAACTCTCCAGAAGTGAATGGTAGTGATGGGGGTTCCAGCCATGTTCCCCTCCCAAATCCAAGCCAATGCAAGACGTCGTGTCCTGAAATGTGCTGGGGATGGAGAGGTGCTGGCTGTCTTCTGATCTTTGGGGCATGCCTTCTTGAATGTTCACCTCTTTGCGTGCCCTCGAAGAGGGAAACCCTGCCTCTCAGCAGGGCGGGTGACAACAGTGCTGGCCAGTTCCTTCCGTTTGGGGGCATCTTCTACTGTAGGTGGTGAGAACAAGATCCACCGAGTGCCTTGAGGTGTTCTGTGACAAATACGACACTGCTGTGTGGTATGTACTACGTCAGTGGTCTAATACTGTTGAGCTATATCCCTATAACTTGTTTTATTCTGATGTAGCCATGGATGGTGGTCTACAACTGTCTGAAGATTCACGCTGGGTTCTTTCTATAGGTCCAAAAGCTGGGCAGGCAGCGTAATGGGACAGCAATACAGAGTTAGCTAACCGAAGTGTTGACATTGTAAAAATGCTTTTTCTGTCTTCTTTTAGCATTAAAATAATACATAATTGTATTGGCCTTTAAAAGCATAAGTTGTTTTTCAAGGAATCATTTTCAGGTAAGATAAAAGTACTTCATGTTTGACGGATTTCCCATGTAAATATGTGCTGCCTCCCCCCAGAGAGGGGGGGAAAACCTTCTCTCCTATTGAAACCTTATCTCCTTAGGGTTACAGATGCGCTAACTGTCCAGCAGCAGCAGTTGATGAAGTTTTAAAATTAATAAATCTTTAAGTCTTATAGCTGCAGGCTGCTCTCCTGCCCTGCACAAGTTCAGGTCAGTCTCCTGTTGCTTGAAAGCTTTGTTGGAGTGAGGAAAATGCCATTTTAAGGTTTGTATGTAGGTATGTTGGCACGTGACTCCACATGAGCAGAACGTCGCCTTTTAAAAGATGAAAGCTTCAGTTTGTTGCTACAAGGATTTCAGGAACAGCCGTCAGGAGCGAGCACAGCTCAGTTAGCTATGGGATAGTGTTTTGGGAACTTCTGACTGGGCTTGTCTGCTGTTTGGCAGGCGGTAGCCTGAGGTGGGACTATGGCGGCCAAGGAGACCCTTCTCCAGCCCCGTGCTTTGAGGAGAGCTGATGCTAGAATAGGCTGGTGATGAGCCCGGGGCTTTCAGCAGCTCAGTTGTTACAGCAGTGAGTCCACACATCTCTCAGCAGGCTTCACGGCTGAAGCAGGAGCTTTGTACCACGTGTCACGCCATATAGGTGTGATGTTCACGATGGGCTGAGCCTGCAGGTAGCCTGAGGTGTGGGCTACCCAGACACCTGCCCAGGCGTCTGCTCTGTGGAGCAGCAAGTGGGACACAGGTTTTCACGCTGCTGATGTTCAGAAGGACAACCCCCACAGCATCGGCTTTAAGCCACTTTTCTGGCACCATTGTAGCCCGTTACCTCCAGGCACGTTTGTAATCTCACCATGGGATGGAAAACTTCCTGGTTGACTCAAGAATTTTCAGGATTGAGATGCTTCAGTTGGCTCAGTGTTTGACCTGTGCCTTATTTACTATGCCGAAAACCCCCAGCATTTCAGCATGCAAGATGGAGCAGGAACTTGCTCTGAGTTCAAAACCAAGCCTTTCCTGAAAAGTGCTTAGTTTATTATGGTTGGTCTCAGAATGACGTGGGTTTGTGGTCAGTTACTACAATCCCCACAACTTTAAACTTTCAGAATTACTAACATGATTGAAGTTGTTGTTACCAAATTCATAAGACTATCAGGGACTTGAAATTAATTTTATTGAGAAACTCAGTTTTGTACCAGATCATGGAAGAGACACTGCTTTGGAAATAGAGCTGATACTGGCATTGGCCTTCAGACAGATAACTTCCTATCCAGACAAATTGATTTTGGAAAACATATCAAATAATGACATGTATTTTTCTCCAGTGCTCCATCTGAGGATGTCTTCAAGCTGTTGACTGTTATTATTTTTCATGAACAAAATTGAAGATGGTGTCTCACCACTGGATTTCTCAAAGTGGTGATTTATAAAGTTATTTGCTAGGTGACTTCAGCTATGTGCTGCACAGCCATAAGGTTTCTGTCTTCATAGCTTTGCTTGTCATTAAATCACCAAGTGAGGGGCTGGCCTGCAGTCGGAGGACTTTCCTGCCACTGACGTTGCATCCTGACGTACCACCCTGTCACTGCACATGAGAATCTTCCTCCTCCTGTTGTCCCAGAAATTTCCAGTGCATCTTTGGTTGAGTTTCTGGTAAGTGGCATTGTGGCCAAGCCTCAAAAGGAGCAGACCAGGAACTGCCCAGCTTGTTGAAAGCCACGGGGACAGAATCCATGGAGCAGAAAAAGAAACCTTCCTTGATGTGCCTGTGGATTGTGCCTCCTGTGAGCTTTGCTTTCTGAAGAGCACACAGTGGGGTATGGAAGGTGTTGGTTTGGGATCCCACATCCTCTCTGAACAGTAGGAGGGAATTTCACAATTGGAAGTAGAAAAGGCTTGTGAACTTTGAAAGCCACAGTCAAATGTATTATTTGAATTCTTTTTTTCTCAGAAAAATGCGCTCTTTCTTTCACTTGGATGCAAATTCCCATTTCCCTGAAGCCTGTTGTATGAAACATTGGTCTTTCTTTTGCAAGGGCTGGTTTATGGGCTGGGCCCTGGACAGGAGCTGGGCTTGGCTGGAGAAGTCACTGGTGTTGGCTGGTGGGTGGAGCAAGTGAAAGGGTGAGATGGGAGAGGCAGGGGAGGGTTGGCAGAGTAAGTAATGAGGTGGAAAGAGAAGCAAATGGGAAATGGATTTTGATTGAGAAAGACTCAGGAGGACGAAGGAAGTGGAGCTGTGTTTGCAGTTTGTTTTTTAACTGAAAGGAGGGCTGTACAGGATCTTGGGAGGGTAAGGAATGGTGGGAAGGTGGTTTTAATTGCAGACGTGCCGCTGTGCGATACACAAGCAGGGGTTTTTTCCATTCTGCCGGATTTGTAGGACACAGAGAGCGGTCCTGATAAATAACTGAAATCTGCCTAGCAGGCTTTGTGTATGAATCTCCGTTGCTCAGTATGTATCCTGCTTCAGAAGTCCTGTGTGGGGAAATTTCTAAGACACAAGAACATCAGAGATACAAGTAGAAGGGCAGGAATCGTTATTCTATTTTAGGATAATAAAATGGCATTATGCACTGCTGCGTTATCTTCCTGGGTAGGTTTGTGCATGATTCTGAGACTTGGAAATGAAACCAGCCAGCGATCGCCTTCTGATTGACTTCTGCCTTTGGAAGGCCACACGGCCCAGCTAAACTATAACCAGCTACGGGTGCGGGGACGCTGCTGCTCATTCGGCCTTGGTTGACAGCTAGTACCAAGCAGCATTAAATGAAAAATAACAAGTGCGGCAGCTTGAAGGTCCGTGACCAAACTTGTCATATGCACAGCTGGCACAAAGCCTTTCTTCTTCCATGTCACCGAAAGCTCTGGTGTACGTTCCTGCTGTGCCAGTGG